>JARQOD010002142.1:0-48284 GCA_033576555.1 Oophaga sylvatica
GTGATGTGTGATACACGGTGTGTGTGATAGCGGAGGGCGACAGTGATGTGTGCGATACACGGTGTGATAGCGGAGGGCGGCAGTGATGTGTGATACACTGTGTGTGATAGTGGAGGGCGGCAGTGATGTGTGATACACGGTGTATGTGATAGCGGAGGACGGCAGTAATATGTGTGATAGCAGAGGGTGTGTGTGATAGCGGAGGGCGGCAGTGATGTGTGATACAAGATGTGTGTGATAGCGGAGGGCGGCAGTGATGTGTGATACACGGTGTGTGATAGTGGAGGGCGGCAGTGATGTGTGATACACGGTGTGTGTGATAGTGGAGGGCGGCAGTGATGTGTGATACAAGATGTGTGTGATAGCGGAGGGCGGCAGTGATGTGTGATACACGGTGTGTGTGATAGCGGAGGGCGGCAGTGATGTGTGATACAAGATGTGTGTGATAGCGGAGGGCGGCAGTGATGTGTGATACACGGTGTGTGATAGTGGAGGGCGGCAGTGATGTGTGATACACGGTGTATGTGATAGCGGAGGGCGGCAGTAATGTGTGTCATAGCAGAGGGTGTGTGTGATAGCGGAGGGCGGCAGTGATGTGTGATACAAGATGTGTGTGATAGCGGAGGGCGGCAGTGATGTGTGATACACGGTGTGTGATAGCGGAGGGCGGCAGTGATGTGTGATACACGGTGTGTGTGATAGTGGAGGGCGGCAGTGATGTGTGATACAAGATGTGTGTGATAGCGGAGGGCGGCAGTGATGTGTGATACAAGATGTGTGTGATAGCGGAGGGTGGCAGTGATGTGTGATACACAGTGTGTGATAGTGGAGGGCGGCAGTGATGTGTGATTCACGGTGTGTGTGGTAGCAGAGGGCGGCAGTAATGTGTGTGATGGCAGAGGGTGTGTGTGATAGCGGAGGGCGGCAGTGATGTGTGATACACGATGTGTGTGATAGCGGAGGGCAGCAGTGATGTCATACACGGTGTGTGTGATAGCGGAGGGCGGCAGTGATGTGTGTGATACACTGTGTGTGTGATAGTGGAGGGCGGCAATGATGTGTGATACACGGTGTGTGTGATAGTGGAGGGCGGCAGAGATGTGTGATACACGGTGTGTGTGATAGTGGAGGGCGGCAATGATGTGTGATACACGGTGTGTGTGTGATAGTGGAGGGCGGCAGTGATGTGTGATACACGGTGTGTGTGTGATAGTGGAGGGTGGCAGTGATGTGTGATACACGGTGTGTGTGATAGTGGAGGGCGGCAGTGATGTGTGACACGGTGTGATAGTGGAGGGCGGCAATGATGTGTGATACACGGTGTGTGTGTGATAGTGGAGGGCGGCAGTGATGTGTGATACACGGTGTGTGTGTGATAGTGGAGGCTGGCAGTGATGTGTGATACACGGTGTGTGTGATAGTGGAGGGCGGCAATGATGTGTGATACACGGTGTGTGTGTGATAGTGGAGGGCGGCAGTGATGTGTGATACACGGTGTGTGTGATAGTGGAGGGCGGCAGTGATGTGTGACACGGTGTGATAGTGGAGGGCGGCAGTGATGTGTGATACACGGTGTGATAGCGGAGGGTGTGTGTGATACACGGTGTATGTGATAGCGGAGGGCGGCAGTAATGTGTGTGATGGCAGAGGGTGTGTGATAGCGGAGGGCGGCAGTGATGTGTGATACACGGTGTATGTGATAGCGGAGGGCGGCAGTGATGTGTGATACACTGTGTGTGTGATAGCGGGAGGGCAGCAGTGATGTGATACACGGTATGTGTGATAGCGGAGGGCGGCAGTGATGTGTGTGATACACAGTGTGTGTGATAGCGAAGGGCGGCAGTGATGTGTGATACACGGTGTGTGTGATAGCGGAGGGCGGCAATGATGTGTGATACACGGTGTGTGTGATAGTGGAGAGCGGCAGTGATGTGTGTGATAGCGGAGGGTGTGTGTGATAGTGGAGGGTGGCATTGTGTGTGATAGCGGAGGGCGGCAGAGATGTGTTTGATACACGGTGTGTGATAGCGGAGGGTGTGATAGTGGAGGGCGGCAGTGATGTGTGTGATACACGGTGGGTGATAGCGGAGGGCGGCAGTAATGTGTGTGATACACGGTGTATGTGATAGCAGAGGGCGGCAGTGATGTGTGTGATAGCGGAGGGTGTGTATGATAATGGAGGGCTGCAGTGATGTGTGTGATATACGGTGTGTGACAGCGAAGGGCTGCAGTGATGTGTGTGATACATGGTGTATGTGATAGCAGAGGGCGGCAGTGATGTGTGCGACAGCGGAGGGCTGCAGTGATGTGTGTGATATACGGTGTGTGACAGCGGAGGGCGGCAGTGATGTGTGTGATACATGGTGTATGTGATAGCAGAGAGCGGCAGTGATGTGTGATACACGGTGTGTGTGATAGCGGGAGGGCAGCAGTGATGTGATACACGGTGTGTGTGATAGCGGAGGGCGGCAGTGATGTGTGTGATACACAGTGTGTGTGATAGCGGAGGGCGGCAGTTATGTGTGATACACGGTGTGTGTGATAGTGGAGGGCGGCAATGATGTGTGATACACGGTGTGTGTGATAGTGGAGAGCGGCAGTGATGTGTGATACACGGTGTGTGTGATAGTGGAGGGCGGCAGTGATGTGTGATACACAGTGTGTGATAGTGGAGGGTGGCAGTGATGTGTGTGATAGCGGAGGGCAGCAGTGATGTGTGTGATAGCGCAGGGCAGCAGTGATGTGTGTGATAGCGGAGGGTGTGTGTGATAGTGGAGGGTGGCATTGTGTGTGATACACAGTGTGTGATAGCGGAGGGCGGCAGTGATGTTTGATACACGGTGTGTGATAGCGGAGGGTGTGATAGTGGAGGGCGGCAGTGATGTGTGTGATACACGGTGGGTGATAGCGGAGGGCGGCAGTGATGTGTGTGATAGCGGAGGGTGTGTATGATAGTGAAGGGCTGCAGTGATGTGTGTGATATACGGTGTGTGACAGCGGAGGGCTGCAGTGATGTTTGTGATACATGGTGTATGTGATAGCAGAGGGCGGCAGTGATGTGTGCGACAGCGGAGGGCTGCAGTGATGTGTGTGATATACGGTGTGTGACAGCGGAGGGCTGCAGTGATGTGTGTGATACATGGTGTATGTGATAGCAGAGGGCGGCAGTGATGTGTGCGACAGCGGAGGGCTGCAGTGATGTGTGTGATATACGGTGTGTGACAGCGGAGGGCGGCAGTGATGTGTGTGATACATGGTGTATGTGATAGCAGAGAGCGGCAGTGATGTGTGATACACGGTGTGTGTGATAGCGGAGGGCGGCAGTGATGTGTGATACACGGTGTGTGTGATAGTGGAGGGCGGCAATGATGTGTGATACACGGTGTGTGTGATAGTGGAGAGCGGCAGTGATGTGTGTGATACACAGTGTGTGTGATAGCGGAGGGCGGCAGTGATGTGTGATACACGGTGTGTGTGATAGTGGAGGGCGGCAATGATGTGTGATACACGGTGTGTGTGATAGTGGAGAGCGGCAGTGATGTGTGTGATAGCGGAGGGTGTGTGTGATAGTGGAGGGTGGCATTGTGTGTGATACACAGTGTGTGATAGCGGAGGGCGGCAGAGATGTGTTTGATACACGGTGTGTGATAGCGGAGGGTGTGATAGTGGAGGGCGGCAGTGATGTGTGTGATACACGGTGGGTGATAGCGGAGGGCGGCAGTAATGTGTGTGATACACGGTGTATGTGATAGCAGAGGGCGGCAGTGATGTGTGTGATAGCGGAGGGTGTGTATGATAATGGAGGGCTGCAGTGATGTGTGTGATATACGGTGTGTGACAGCGAAGGGCTGCAGTGATGTGTGTGATACATGGTGTATGTGATAGCAGAGGGCGGCAGTGATGTGTGCGACAGCGGAGGCTGCAGTGATGTGTGTGATATACGGTGTGTGACAGCGGAGGGCGGCAGTGATGTGTGTGATACATGGTGTATGTGATAGCAGAGAGCGGCAGTGATGTGTGATACACGGTGTGTGTGATAGCGGGAGGGCAGCAGTGATGTGATACACGGTGTGTGTGATAGCGGAGGGCGGCAGTGATGTGTGTGATACACAGTGTGTGTGATAGCGGAGGGCGGCAGTTATGTGTGATACACGGTGTGTGTGGATAGTGGAGGGCGGCAATGATGTGTGATACACGTGTGTGTGATAGTGGAGAGCGGCAGTGATGTGTGATACACGGTGTGTGTGATAGTGGAGGGCGGCAGTGATGTGTGATACACAGTGTGTGATAGTGGAGGGTGGCAGTGATGTGTGTGATAGCGGAGGGCAGCAGTGATGTGTGTGATAGCGCAGGGCAGCAGTGATGTGTGTGATAGCGGAGGGTGTGTGTGATAGTGGAGGGTGGCATTGTGTGTGATACACAGTGTGTGATAGCGGAGGGCGGCAGTGATGTTTGATACACGGTGTGTGATAGCGGAGGGTGTGATAGTGGAGGGCGGCAGTGATGTGTGTGATACACGGTGGGTGATAGCGGAGGGCGGCAGTGATGTGTGTGATAGCGGAGGGTGTGTATGATAGTGAAGGGCTGCAGTGATGTGTGTGATATACGGTGTGTGACAGCGGAGGGCTGCAGTGATGTTTGTGATACATGGTGTATGTGATAGCAGAGGGCGGCAGTGATGTGTGCGACAGCGGAGGGCTGCAGTGATGTGTGTGATATACGGTGTGTGACAGCGGAGGGCTGCAGTGATGTGTGTGATACATGGTGTATGTGATAGCAGAGGGCGGCAGTGATGTGTGCGACAGCGGAGGGCTGCAGTGATGTGTGTGATATACGGTGTGTGACAGCGGAGGGCGGCAGTGATGTGTGTGATACATGGTGTATGTGATAGCAGAGAGCGGCAGTGATGTGTGATACACGGTGTGTGTGATAGCGGGAGGGCGGCAGTGATGTGTGTGATACACAGTGTGTGTGATAGCGGAGGGCGGCAGTGATGTGTGATACACGGTGTGTGTGATAGTGGAGGGCGGCAATGATGTGTGATACACGGTGTGTGTGATAGTGGAGAGCGGCAGTGATGTGTGTGATAGCGGAGGGTGTGTGTGATAGTGGAGGGTGGCATTGTGTGTGATACACAGTGTGTGATAGCGGAGGGCGGCAGAGATGTGTTTGATACACGGTGTGTGATAGCGGAGGGTGTGATAGTGGAGGGCGGCAGTGATGTGTGTGATACACGGTGGGTGATAGCGGAGGGCGGCAGTAATGTGTGTGATACACGGTGTATGTGATAGCAGAGGGCGGCAGTGATGTGTGTGATAGCGGAGGGTGTGTATGATAATGGAGGGCTGCAGTGATGTGTGTGATATACGGTGTGTGACAGCGAAGGGCTGCAGTGATGTGTGTGATACATGGTGTATGTGATAGCAGAGGGCGGCAGTGATGTGTGCGACAGCGGAGGGCTGCAGTGATGTGTGTGATATACGGTGTGTGACAGCGGAGGGCGGCAGTGATGTGTGTGATACATGGTGTATGTGATAGCAGAGGCGGCAGTGATGTGTGTGATACGGGTGTGTGATAGCGGAGGGCGCAGATGTGATGTGATATACGGTGTGTGATAGCGGAGGGCGGCAGTGATGTGTGTGATACACAGTGTTGTGATAGCGAGGGCGGCAGTATGTGTGATACACGGTGTGTTGTGATAGTGGAGGGGGGCATGATGTGTGATACACGGTGTGTGTGATAGGGAGAGCGGCAGTGATGTGTGATACACGGTGGTGTGATAGTGGAGGGCGGCAGTGATGTGTGATACACGTGTGTGAAGTGGAGGGTGGCAGTGATGTGTGTGATAGGAGGCAGAGTGTTGTGTGATAGCGCGGCAGCAGTGATGTGTGATAGCGGAGGGTGTGTGTGATAGTGGAGGGTGGCATTGTGTGTGATACAGTGTGTGATAGCGGAGGGCGGCAGTGATGTTTGATACACGGTGTGTGATAGGAGGTGTGATAGTGGAGGGCGGCAGTGATGTGTGTGATACACGGTGGGTGATAGCGGAGGCGGCAGTGATGTGTGTGATAGCGGAGGGTGTGTTGATAGTGAGGGCTGCATTGTGTGTGATAACGGTGTGTGATAGCGGAGGGCTGCAGTGATGTTTTGATACATGGTGTGTGATAGCAGAGGGGAGTGATGAGTAAGCGGAGGGCTGCAGTGATGTGTGTGATATACGGTGTGTGACAGCGGAGGGCTGCAGTGATGTGTGTGATACATGGTGTATGTGATAGCAGAGGGCGGCAGTGATGTGTGCGAACAGCGGAGGGCTGCAGTGATGTGTGTGATATACGGTGTGTGACAGCGAGGGCGGCAGTGATGTGTGTGAATACATGGTGTATGTGATAGCAGAGGCGGCAGTGATGTGTGATACACGGTGTGTGTGATAGCGGGGAGGGCGGCAGTGATGTGTGTGATACACAGTGTGTGTGATAGCGGAGGCGGCAGTGATGTGTGATACACGGTGTGTGTGATAGGGAGGGCGGCAGTGATTGTGATACACGGTGTGTGTGATAGGGAGGCGGCAGTGATGTGTGGATACACGTGTGTGTGATAGTGGAGGGCGGCAGTGATGTGTGATACACGGTGTGTGTGATAGTGGAGGGTGGCAGTGATGTGTGTGATAGCGGAGGGCAGCAGTGATGTGTTTGATACACGGTGTGTGTAACGGGTCTGGTGGGTGGAACTACTGACGAGACAGGTCAGGTTGGTGGAACCACAAAGCTTTATTATACAAGAGATTTTACTTGTAAGAGAGCGGGTGGCACCTAGGAAAAGGGCAGGGATTCACGGTAGGAGATATAGGTAGTTTCTGGACAGGCAGGTTTGTCACAGCAAGTGACCAAGGAAGTCTCTGGGCAGGCAGGTTGTCACGGCAAGTGACCAGGCAGTCTCTGGGACAGGCAGGTTGTCACGGCAAGTGACCAGGCAGTCTCTGGGCAGGCAGGTTGTCACGGCAAGTGACCAGGCAGTTTCTGGGCAGGCAGGTTGTCACGGCAAGTGACCAGGCAGTCTCTGGGACAGGCAGGTTGTCACGGCAAGTGACCAGGCAGTCTCTGGGCAGGCAGGTTGTCACGGCAAGTGACCAGGCAGTCTCTGGGACAGGCAGGTTGTCACGGCAAGTGATCAGGCAGTCTCTGGGCAGGCAGGTTGTCATGGCAAGTGACTAGACAGTCTCTAGACAGGCAGGTATATACGACCTGATATGGTGGAGCCTCCAGGTAGGCTGCAGTCGGATGGCAGATGATCGCTCCCAGGTGAGCAGGCAAGAGCCGGGGATCTCTGCAGATGATGTCCGAACTTCCGGATGGAGCTGCAGTCGGATGGCAGATGATCGCTCCCAGGTGAGCAGGCAAGAGCCGGGGATCTCTGCAGATGATGTACGAACTTCCGGATGGAGCTGCAGTCGGATGGCAGATGATCGCTCCCAGGTGAGCAGGCAAGAGCCGGGGATCTCTGCAGATGATGTACGAACTTCCGGATGGAGCTGCAGTCGGATGGCAGATGATCGCTCCTAGGTGAGCAGGCAAGAGCTGGGGATCTCTGCAGATGACGTCCGAACCTCTGGATGGAACTGCAGACGGATGGCAGACAGGCAAGCCGACAGGTAACAGGCAGGTAACTGGAATCAGGAGCTGATGGCTGAAACAGAGTTAGACTGCACAGGAACAACATTGCTCGGGCACCTACATTAAGGAGGAAGCCCTTAATATAGGGTGGAGTCCTCCAGCATTGGCTGGAGACTGATTTGGAAAATGCGCGCGGCTCCTTTAAGAGCGGGGGAGGGTGCGGGCGCGCGCCCTAAGGCCAGTAGCAGGGAAGGAGCGCGCAGGACCAGCAGGGCGGAAGGAGGACGCCATAGGCGCAGAGGGGGTTGGGAGCACTGAGGACGCTGAGCGCAGGTGAGAGCGACGTCCCTGTCTGGCAGCAGGCAGGGACTCGGGCGCTACAGTACCCCCCCCTCTAGGCCCCCCCTTCTTTAGGCCAGAAAGAAATTTAGCTAGGATAAGAGGGGCATGGATGTTCTCCCGAGGTTCCCAGGTTCTCTCCTCAGGACCAAACCCCTTCCAATCCACCAAAAAATAAGTCTTTCTTCCTACCCTTTTTGTGGCCAGAATGTTCTCTACCTCAAATTCATCATCAGCAGACACTGGAGCAGGAGGTGTACCTGTAGACTTAAAAAAAGAGTTAAGAACCACAGGTTTGAGGAGAGATACATGAAAAGAATTAGGAATTCTCAAATTGGCCGGGAGTTTCAATTTATAGGACACCGGGTTGATCTGACTGATGATCTCAAAAGGACCGATGAACCGAGGACCTAACTTGTAGGACGGAATTTTGAGTCGAACATATTTGGACGAAAGCCAGACTTTGTCCCCAGGACGGAATTGAGGAGGATCCAGACGTTTTTTGTCAGCATGTCTTTTCATGCGCTCGGATGACTGAATGAGTGCGGACCGGGTACTCTCCCAGATGGAGGAGAATTCTCTAACCAGAGATTCCGCAGCTGGATTGTCCACAGAGATGGAAACAGGGACAGGGATCCGAGGGTGCTGACCGAAGACTACAAAAAACGGAGACTTGGTGGAAGATTCGCTCTCATGATTATTGTAGGAGAATTCGGCCCAAGGCAGGAGCTCCACCCAGTCAGAATGGTGGGCATTAACGAAGTGTCGAAGATAACTGGTCAAATTCTGATTTATTCGTTCAACTTGTCCATTGGACTGTGGGTGGTAAGCGGAGGAAAAATCCAGGGTGACGTCTAGCAACTTACAAGTGGCTCTCCAGAAACGTGAGGTGAACTGAACCCCACGATCCGACACAATGTGACGAGGCAGACCATGAAGACGGAAGATGTGGCGGATAAAGTCTTTAGCCAACTCGGGTGCAGACGGAAGACCTGGCAGAGGAATGAAGTGAGCCATCTTGGAAAAGCGGTCAGCGACCACCCAAATGACCGTACAACCGGCAGAGACGGGCAGATCTGTTATGAAGTCCATGGCTATATGCTGCCAGGGGGCAGCGGGTACAGAGAGCGGAAGAAGACGGCCGGTAGGCAGGTGTCTCGGAACTTTGTTGCGGGCACAGGAAACACAGGCAGAAACAAAGTCTATTACGTCTTTGTACAGGGTAGGCCACCAATAATGCCGGGTAATGAGTTGGAGGGTCTTTTTTTGACCAGCGTGGCCAGCGAGTTTAGACGAGTGACCCCAATGTAGGATTCTCTTCCGATCGGTTTCTGATACGAACGTCTTACCAGGAGGGAGACGATTTAGACTCACGGGAGCCACCTGCATCACTCTGGCGGGATCGATGATATGTTTAGGCTCATCTTCGAGATCCGACACCAGGAAGGACCGAGACAAGGCATCCGCCTTGACGTTTTTGTCAGCTGGGCGAAAATGCAAAAGAAAATCGAAGCGGGCAAAAAACAAGGACCACCGGGCTTGGCGAGGGTTAAGTCTCTGGGCATGCTGGAGATATGCCAGATTCTTGTGGTCCGTGTAAATGATTACCGGATGAAGAGCCCCTTCGAGTAGGTAACGCCACTCCTCCAATGCCAACTTAATGGCCAATAACTCTCGATCTCCTATGGAGTAGTTGCGCTCGGAGGAGGAGAAGAGTTTGGAGAAGAAACCGCAGGATACCATTCTCCCGGATGGCGATTTTTGGGTAAGAACCGCTCCGGCTCCAGCTGAGGAAGCGTCCACCTCCAGGAAGAACTGCTTGTTGCCATCCGGGCGATGCAGCACTGGAGCGGAAGAGAAGGCCTGTTTCAGAGAAAGGAAGGCCTCCTCTGCTTCGGTCGTCCACTGTTTGGGGTTAGCATCCTTGCGAGTGAGCGCTGAGATTGGAGCAGTCCTGGAAGAGAAGTGCGGTATGAAGAGACGGTAATAGTTAGCGAATCCCAGGAACCGCTGAATGGCCTTCAACCCCTCTGGTCGGGGCCACTTCTCGATGGCAGACAATTTTTCCGGATCCATTCGTAGGCCTGTCTGAGAAATGATGTAGCCCAGAAACGGAAGCGATGTCTGCTCAAAGAGGCACTTCTCATATTTGGCGAAGAGGTGATTCTGCCTGAGCCTGAGCAGAACCTGACGAACATCCCTCCGGTGAGACTGAAGATCCGGAGAGAAGACCAAGATGTCGTCAAGGTACACCACAACGCAGGAATAGAGGAGGTCCCGGAAGATGTCGTTGACCAACTCCTGAAAGACTGCTGGAGCATTACAGAGACCAAAGGGCATCACCAAGTACTCGTAGTGGCCGTCCCGGGTGTTGAATGCCGTCTTCCATTCATCTCCTCGACGGATACGAACCAGGTTGTATGCTCCACGAAGATCTAGTTTGGTGAAGACTCTAGCCCCTCTAAGACGATCAAACAGTTCTGGAATGAGCGGAAGAGGGTACTTATTCTTCACCGTGATCGAATTTAGGCCTCTGTAGTCAATACAGGGACGGAGAGATCCGTCTTTCTTTTTAACGAAAAAGAAACCTGCTCCCGCTGGGGAGGTAGATTTCCGGATGAATCCCTTTGCTAAGTTCTCCTCGATATATTCGGACATCGACCTGGTCTCAGCAGCAGACAACGGGTAAATACGCCCACGGGGAGGCGTAGTACCGGGTAACAGGTCAATCGGGCAATCATATGGTCTATGCGGGGGTAATGTCTCTGCTTCCTTTTTATTGAAGACATCAGCAAATTACCAATATGGAATCGGGAGTCCTGGTAGATTAGCAGGTGTAGGAGAAGAACGGACGGGATGGACAGGCACCAGACACGTTTTATGACAGTCCTGTCCCCAGCGAAGAACCTCTCCATTCTGCCAGTCGAGCACAGGTGCATGTTTTTGGAGCCAAGGCAGACCTAGTAAGAAAGCATGAGAGAGTCCAGGCAGAACATGAAATGAGATGCTCTCAGAATGCAACATTCCCACCTGCAGGGTTTATGACTTCGGTGATAAGTCGGATGGGACGAGGTAGGAGGCCCCCATCCACAGCAGCAACAGATACAGGTTCAACAAGAGGTTTGGTGGGAATGTGATACTTCTCAACTAGAGCCTGTGACACGAGATTCCCAGCTGCTCCAGAATCAAGTTGGGCCATTTCGAAGTGGCGGTTCTTACCGATCAGAATTGAAACCGACAGCAGCAGGGATGAAGAGGATTTATTTTTGTCTAGATTGACCTCTCCGAGCGAACCTAGACACAGGCGTTTTCCCGACTTCTCCGGACAGGTTTGGATCCAGTGCTCCTTACTGCCGCAGTAGAAGCAACTTTTCTCGGCACGGCGTGAGTCCTGACGGGCTTTGACCATCTTGGTCTGGTCGACCTGCATAGGCTCAGCAGTGTGCACCTGAGGAGAAACGGAAGAGGTTATAGATCTCTGACACGAGGGTGCAAGATGGGAAAATTCTTTTTTACGGGTGATCTCTTTGGCTCGTTCCTGGAACCGTAGATCAATTCGATTGGCAAGATTAATTAAATCATCTAAAGAGGTTGGAACGTCTCGACCGGCAAGTTCGTCTTTAATACGGCCGGACAGACCCTCCCAGAAGACCGAAATTAGAGCTTCATTGTCCCAAGCTAGTTCTGAGGCTAAAGTCCGGAACCGTATGGCATATTGACCAACGGTGAGACTCTCCTGACGGAGACGCAGCAGAGATGATGCAGAGGAAGTCTTCCGTCCAGGTTCGTCGAATACCTTCCGGAAGGCCGAGAGAAAAGCAGGCAGGTCAGATACCAGAGGATCCTCTCTCTCCCAGAGAGGATTAAGCCAGGCCAGGGCTTCTCCGGTGAGATGGGACATGATGAAGGCAATTTTGGCCCGGTCAGAGTTAAACTGGTGTGCCAGGAGTTCAAAATGCAGGGTGCACAGATTAATGAAACCCCGAGCCAGAGCAGGATCGCCTCCAAACCTAGGAGGAGCTGACAGTCGGGGTCCGGGAATGGAAACCACGGAATTGGGAATCAGCGGGACTGACGGATTATGAGTCATGGCTCCAGTGATGGTTGCAAGTGATGATTTCAGAGTGTCCAGACGGGATTTGACGTTCCGCAGGTGACCCAGGATGGTCTCCTGTTGAGACCTCTGGCGAGACAGCTCATGACACAGTTCCGGGAGTGAAGGGGTTTGGGTGCCACCGGGTTCCTTGGCCCGAGCAAACTGTAACGGGTCTGGTGGGTGGAACTACTGACGAGACAGGTCAGGTTGGTGGAACCACAAAGCTTTATTATACAAGAGATTTTACTTGTAAGAGAGCGGGTGGCACCTAGGAAAAGGGCAGGGATTCACGGTAGGAGATATAGGTAGTTTCTGGACAGGCAGGTTTGTCACAGCAAGTGACCAAGGAAGTCTCTGGGCAGGCAGGTTGTCACGGCAAGTGACCAGGCAGTCTCTGGGACAGGCAGGTTGTCACGGCAAGTGACCAGGCAGTCTCTGGGCAGGCAGGTTGTCACGGCAAGTGACCAGGCAGTTTCTGGGCAGGCAGGTTGTCACGGCAAGTGACCAGGCAGTCTCTGGGACAGGCAGGTTGTCACGGCAAGTGACCAGGCAGTCTCTGGGCAGGCAGGTTGTCACGGCAAGTGACCAGGCAGTCTCTGGGACAGGCAGGTTGTCACGGCAAGTGATCAGGCAGTCTCTGGGCAGGCAGGTTGTCATGGCAAGTGACTAGACAGTCTCTAGACAGGCAGGTATATACGACCTGATATGGTGGAGCCTCCAGGTAGGCTGCAGTCGGATGGCAGATGATCGCTCCCAGGTGAGCAGGCAAGAGCCGGGGATCTCTGCAGATGATGTCCGAACTTCCGGATGGAGCTGCAGTCGGATGGCAGATGATCGCTCCCAGGTGAGCAGGCAAGAGCCGGGGATCTCTGCAGATGATGTACGAACTTCCGGATGGAGCTGCAGTCGGATGGCAGATGATCGCTCCCAGGTGAGCAGGCAAGAGCCGGGGATCTCTGCAGATGATGTACGAACTTCCGGATGGAGCTGCAGTCGGATGGCAGATGATCGCTCCTAGGTGAGCAGGCAAGAGCTGGGGATCTCTGCAGATGACGTCCGAACCTCTGGATGGAACTGCAGACGGATGGCAGACAGGCAAGCCGACAGGTAACAGGCAGGTAACTGGAATCAGGAGCTGATGGCTGAAACAGAGTTAGACTGCACAGGAACAACATTGCTCGGGCACCTACATTAAGGAGGAAGCCCTTAATATAGGGTGGAGTCCTCCAGCATTGGCTGGAGACTGATTTGGAAAATGCGCGTGGCTCCTTTAAGAGCGGGGGAGGGTGCGGGCGCGCGCCCTAAGGCCAGTAGCAGGGAAGGAGCGCGCGGGACCAGCAGGGCGGAAGGAGGACGCCATAGGCGCAGAGGGGGTTGGGAGCACTGAGGACGCTGAGCGCAGGTGAGGAGAGCGACGTCCCTGTCTGGCAGCAGGCAGGGACGCGGGCGCTACAGTGTGTGATAGCGGAGGGCTGCAGTGATGTGTGTGATACATGGTGTATGTGATAGCAGAGGGCTGCAGTGATGTGTGTGATATACGGTGTGTGACAGCGGAGGGCTGCAGTGATGTGTGTGATACATGGTGTATGTGATAGCAGAGGGCGGCAGTGATGTGTGCGACAGCGGAGGGCTGCAGTGATGTGTGTGATATATGGTGTGTGACAGCGGAGGGCGGCAGTGATGTGTGTGATACATGGTGTATGTGATAGCAGAGGGCGGCAGTGATGTGTGCGACAGCGGAGGGCTGCAGTGATGTGTGTGATATATGGTGTGTGACAGCGGAGGGCTGCAGTGATGTGTGTGATATACGGTGTGTGATAGCGGAGGGCGGCAGTGATGTGTGATACATGGTGTATGCGATCGCGGAGGTTGTGTGATAGCGGAGGGTGTATGTGATAGCGGAGGTTGTGTGTGATAGCGGAGGGCGGCAGTGATGTGTGATACAAGATGTGTGTGATAGCGGAGGGCGGCAGTGATGTCATACACGGTGTGTGATAGTGGTGGGCGGCAGTGATGTGTGATACACGGTTTGTGTGATAGCAGAGGGCGGCAGTAATGTGTGTGATGGCAGAGGGTGTGTGTGATAGCGGAGGGCGGCAGTGATGTGTGATACACGATGTGTGTGATAGCGGAGGGCAGCAGTGATGTCATACACGGTGTGTGATAGCGGAAGGCGGCAGTGATGTGTGTGATACACTGTGTGTGTGATAGTGGAGGGCGGCAATGATGTGTGATACACGGTGTGTGTGATAGTGGAGGGCGGCAGAGATGTGTGATACACGGTGTGTGATAGTGGAGGCTGGCAGTGATGTGTGATACACGGTGTGTGTGATAGTGGAGGCGGCAATGATGTGTGATACACGGTGTGTTGATAGTGGGGGCGGCAGTGATGTGTGATACACGGTGTGTGATAGTGGAGGGCGGCAGTGATGTGTGACACGGTGTGATAGTGGAGGGCGGCAGTGATGTGTGATACACGGTGTGATAGCGGAGGGTGTGTGTGATACACGGTGTATGTGATAGCGGAGGGCGGCAGTAATGTGTGTGATGGCAGAGGGTGTGTGATAGCGGAGGGCGGCAGTGATGTGTGATACACGGTGTACGTGATAGCGGAGGGCGGCAGTGATGTGTGTGATACACAGTGTGTGTGATAGCGGAGGGCGGCAGTGATGTGTGATACACGGTGTGTGTGATAGTGGAGAGCGGCAGTGATGTGTGATACACAGTGTGTGTGATAGTGGAGGGCGGCAGTGATGTGTGATACACGGTGTGTGTGATAGTGGAGGGTGGCAGTGATGTGTGTGATAGCGCAGCGCAGCAGTGATGTGTGTGATAGCGGAGGGTGTGTGTGATAGTGGAGGGTGGCATTGTGTGTGATACACAGTGTGTGATAGCGGAGGGCGGCAGTGATGTGTGTGATACACGGTGGGTGATAGCGGAGGGCGGCAGTGATGTGTGTGATACACGGTGTATGTGATAGCGGAGGGCGGCAGTGATGTGTGATAGCGGAGGGTGTGTATGATAGTAGAGGGCTGCAGTGATGTGTGTGATATACGGTGTGTGACAGCGGAGGGCTGCAGTGATGT
The DNA here is from genome assembly GCA_033576555.1 of Oophaga sylvatica. Taxonomy (NCBI): domain Eukaryota; kingdom Metazoa; phylum Chordata; class Amphibia; order Anura; family Dendrobatidae; genus Oophaga; species Oophaga sylvatica. Next base: position 15,132 of record JARQOD010002142.1, read on the forward strand.
GTGTGATACATGGTGTATGTGACAGCAGAGGGCGGCAGTGATGTGTGCGACAGCGGAGGGCTGCAGTGATGTGTGTGATATACGGTGTGTGACAGCGGAGGGCGGCAGTGATGTGTGTGATACATGTTGTATGTGATAGCAGAGGGCGGCAGTGATGTGTGATACACGGTGTGTGTGATAGCGGGAGGGCAGCAGTGATGTGTGTGATATACGGTGTGTGACAGCGGAGGAATGCAGTGATGTGTGCGACAGCGGAGGGCTGCAGTGATGTGTGTGATACATGGTGTATGTGACAGCAGAGGGCGGCAGTGATGTGTGCGACATCGGAGGGCTGCAGTGATGTGTGTGATACATGGTGTATGTGACAGCAGAGGGCGGCAGTGATGTGTGCGACAGCGGAGGGCTGCAGTGATGTGTGTGATACACAGTGTGTGATAGCGGAGGGCAGCAGTGATGTGTGATACACGGTGTGTGTGATAGTGGAGGGCGGCAATGATGTGTGATACAAGGTGTGTGTGATAGTGGAGGGCGGCAGAAATGTGTGATACACGGTGTGTGTGATAGTGGAGGGCGGCAATGATGTGTGATACACGGTGTGTGTGTGATAGTGGAGGGCGGCAGTGATGTGTGATACATGGTGTGTGTGTGATAGTGGAGGGTGGCAGTGATGTGTGATACACGGTGTGTGTGATAGTGGAGGGCGGCAGTGATGTGTGACACGGTGTGATAGTGGAGGGCGGCAATGATGTGTGATACACGGTGTGTGTGTGATAGTGGAGGGCGGCAGTGATGTGTGATACACGGTGTGTGTGTGATAGTGGAGGCTGGCAGTGATGTGTGATACACGGTGTGTGTGATAGTGGAGGGCGGCAATGATGTGTGATACACGGTGTGTGTGTGATAGTGGAGGGCGGCAGTGATGTGTGATACACGGTGTGTGTGATAGTGGAGGGCGGCAGTGATGTGTGACACGGTGTGATAGTGGAGGGCGGCAGTGATGTGTGATACACAGTGTGATAGCGGAGGGTGTGTGTGATACACGGTGTATGTGATAGCGGAGGGCGCAGTAATGTGTGTGATGGCAGAGGGTGTGTGATAGCGGAGGGCGGCAGTGATGTGTGATACACGGTGTGATAGCGGAGGGCGGCAGTGATGTGTGATACACTGTGTGTGTGATAGCGGGAGGGCAGCAGTGATGTGATACACGGTATGTGTGATAGCGGAGGGCGGCAGTGATGTGTGTGATACACAGTGTGTGTGATAGCGGAGGGCGCAGTGATGTGTGATACACGGTGTGTGTGATAGCGGGAGGCAGCAGTGATGTGATACACGGTATGTGTGACAGCGGAGGGCTGCAGTGATGTGTGTGATACACAGTGTGTGTGATAGCGAAGGGCGGCAGTGATGTGTGATACACGGTGTGTGTGATAGTGGAGAGCGGCAGTGATGTGTGTGATAGCGGAGGGTGTGTGTGATAGTGGAGGGTGGCATTGTGTGTGATACACAGTGTGTGATAGCGGAGGGCAGCAGAGATGTGTTTGATACACGGTGTGTGATAGCGGAGGGTGTGATAGTGGAGGGCGGCAGTGATGTGTGTGATACACGGTGGGTGATAGCGGAGGGCGGCAGTAATGTGTGTGATACACGTGTATGTGATAGCAGAGGGCGGCAGTGATGTGTGATAGCGAGGGTGTGTATGATAATGGAGGGCTGCAGTGATGTGTGTGATATACGGTGTGTGACAGCGGAGGGCTGCAGTGATGTGTGTGATACATGGTGTATGTGATAGCAAGGGCGGCAGTGATGTGTGCGACAGCGGAGGGCTGCAGTGATGTGTGTGATATACGGTGTGTGTGACAGCGGAGGGCGGCAGTGAGTGTGTGATACATGGTGTATGTGATAGCAGAGAGCGGCAGTGATGTGTGATACACGGTGTGTGTGATAGCGGGAGGGCAGCAGTGATGTGATACACGGTGTGTGTGATAGCGGAGGGCGGCAGTGAGTGTGTGATACACAGTGTGTGTGATAGCGGAGGGCGGCAGTGATGTGTGATACACGGTGTGTGTGTGATAGTGGAGGGCGGCAATGATGTGTGATACACGGTGTGTGTGATAGTGGAGAGCGGCAGTGATGTGTGATACACGGTGTGTGTGATAGTGGAGGGCGGCAGTGATGTGTGATAGTGGAGGGTGGCAGTGATGTGTGTGATAGCGGAGGGCAGCAGTGATGTGTGTGATAGCGCAGGGCAGCAGTGATGTGTGTGATAGCGAGGGTGTGTGTGATAGTGGAGGGTGGCATTGTGTGTGATACACAGTGTGTGATAGCGGAGGGCGGCAGTGATGTTTGATACACGTGTGTGATAGCGGGGGTGTGATAGTGGAGGGCGGCAGTGATGTGTGTGATACACGGTGGGTGATAGCGGAGGGCGGCAGTGATGTGTGTGATAGCGGAGGGTGTGTATGATAGTGAAGGGCTGCAGTGATGTGTGTGATATACGGTGTGTGACAGCGGAGGGCTGCAGTGATGTGTGTGATACATGGTGTATGTGATAGCAGAGGGCGGCAGTGATGTGTGCGACAGCGGAGGGCTGCAGTGATGTGTGTGATATACGGTGTGTGACAGCGGAGGGCTGCAGTGATGTGTGTGATACATGGTGTATGTGATAGCAGAGGCGGCAGTGATGTGTGCGACAGCGGAGGGCTGCAGTGATGTGTGTGATATACGGTGTGTGACAGCGGAGGGCGGCAGTGATGTGTGTGATACATGGTGTATGTGATAGCAGAGAGCGGCAGTGATGTGTGATACACGTGTGTGTGATAGCGGGAGAGGGCGGCAGTGATGTGTGTGATACACGGTGGGTGATAGCGGAGGGTGGCAGTGAGTGTGTGATACACGGTGTATGTGATAGCGGAGGGCGGCAGTGATGTGTGATAGCGGAGGGTGTGTATGATAGTGGAGGGCTGCAGTGATGTGTGATATACGGTGTGTGACAGCGGAGGGCTGCAGTGATGTGTGTGATACATGGTGTATGTGACAGCAGAGGGCGGCAGTGATGTGTGCGACAGCGGAGGGCTGCAGTGATGTGTGTGATAGCGGAGGTGTGTATGATAATGGAGGGCTGCAGTGATGTGTGTGATATACGGTGTGTGACAGCGGAGGGCTGCAGTGATGTGTGTGATACATGGTGTATGTGACAGCAGAGGGCGGCAGTGATGTGTGCGACAGCGGAGGGCTGCAGTGATGTGTGATAACGGTGTGTGTACAGCGGAGGGCGGCAGTGATGTGTGTGATACATGGTGTATGTGATAGCAGAGGGCGGCAGTGATGTGTGATACACGGTGTGTGTGATAGTGGGAGGGCAGCAGTGATGTGTGTGATATACGGTGTGTGACAGCGGAGGAATGCAGTGATGTGTGCGACAGCGGAGGGCTGCAGTGATGTGTGTGATATATGGTGTGTGACAGCGGAGGGCGGCAGTGATGTGTGTGATACATGGTGTATGTGATAGCAGAGGGCGGCAGTGATGTGTGCGACAGCGGAGGGCTGCAGTGATGTGTGTGATATACGGTGTGTGACAGCGGAGGGCTGCAGTGATGTGTGTGATATACGGTGTGTGATAGCGGAGGGCGGCAGTGATGTGTGATACATGGTGTATGCGATCGCGGAGGTTGTGTGATAGCGGAGGGTGTATGTGATAGCGGAGGTTGTGTGTGATAGCAGAGGGCGGCAGTGATGTGTGATACAAGATGTGTGTGATAGCGGAGGGCGGCAGTGATGTGTGATACACGGTGTGTGATAGTGGTGGGCGGCAGTGATGTGTGATACACGGTGTGTGTGATAGCAGAGGGCGGCAGTAATGTGTGTGATGGCAGAGGGTGTGTGTGATAGCGGAGGGCGGCAGTGATGTGTGATACACGATGTGTGTGATAGCGGAGGGCAGCAGTGATGTCATACACGGTGTGTGATAGCGGAGGGCGGCAGTGATGTGTGTGATACACTGTGTGTGTGATAGTGGAGGGCGGCAATGATGTGTGATACACGGTGTGTGTGATAGTGGAGGGCGGCAGAGATGTGTGATACACGGTGTGTGATAGTGGAGGCTGGCAGTGATGTGTGATACACGGTGTGTGTGATAGTGGAGGGCGGCAATGATGTGTGATACACGGTGTGTGTGATAGTGGAGGGCGGCAGTGATGTGTGATACACGGTGTGTGATAGTGGAGGGCGGCAGTGATGTGTGACACGGTGTGATAGTGGAGGGCGGCAGTGATGTGTGATACACGGTGTGATAGCGGAGTGTTGTGAATGGGTTTGAGATGAGTTCTGAGCAGAGGCTCCCTCTGGTGGTTACAAGCGGTACTAGTGAGGATTGTGAGGACTGGGAATCACGTGTTACTGATTGGTCTTTTATAAGGGAGTCATTTTCCCATCAGGGTTGCCGGTGATCAATTGTTCTGGTCTGAATCCTTCTTTCCAGTTTCCCTTGTAGCCTACTGTGTCGTGTCTGCATCTCCTGCTAACAGATAAGACAATTTCTTATTTTGTGTTTTTGCTATATTTTTGCATTTGGTCCTGCACTTCTGTGGGGGCCTTCAGGGTCCCCTCTGGGGGCTTTTGCCCTCTCAGTTTAGTTCAGCCACTGTGTTTTGTACTTTTGCTTTTTCCAGTTTTTTTTCAGTGGCTGCTGTTTTGATTTTGTTACACCAGAGAACTAATTTAGGTGGTAGAGGTCGTGTGATCTCAGGTGATTTTGAAATTAGTAGAGTTGGTGTTTTTTCGGGGTTTTCTGGGATTGCAGTAAGTGCCCTTCCTATCCTTTTCTATTTAGTTAGTTTGGGCCCCAGCGTTTGCTCATACTATTTTCTTTCTGTGTCAGTATTTCCTGTTGTCTAACCGCCATTACATGTTTGGGGGCTTTCTATTATCTTTGGGGTTCTGCTCCGGGGCAGATAGCTTTCCTATTTCTATCTTTAGGTGTAGTTAGTTTCTCAGGCTGTGACGAGGCGTCTAGGACCAACGTAGGAACGCTCCACGGCTGCCTCTAGTTGCGGTGGTTAGTCAGGGTACTGCAATCTCATAGATTCCAACTGCTCTGGGGTATTGCCTTTTTTACCTGCACTCCTCAGCTACCGTAACATAACAGTATCACCAGCCATAAAAATTGTATGGTACTCACAGAAGGGAAAAAATATTTTGAAGGAAGAAAAGTTGTCAGAGATATTTTTCTGTTTGTTGCATTTTTTTTTTTTTTTCCCTCTGTATCTCTGGGTGCTGGGGAGGATCTTTTCTCCCAATGGAGTTTGCACAGTTGTCTGGCCGTGTGGATCAGCTTGCCACTGAGGTTCAGAGTATTGCTGCATATCTTGCTAGGTTGCCTGTTGTGGAACCTAGGATCCCCATGCCAGATTTGTTTTTAGGGGATCGAGCTAAGTTTCAGAATTTCAAAAATAATTGTAAATTGTTTTTTGCCTTAAAATCTAAGTCCTCAGGAAACGCAGCGCAGCAGGTTCAAATTATCATCTCTCTCCTGCGCGGCGATCCTCAGGATTGGGCTTTTTCCCTGACACCTGGGGATCCTGTTTTGAGTGATGTTGATGCATTTTTTCAGGCTTTGGGGTTATTGTACGATGAGCCTAATGTCACTGATCAAGCTGAAAAAGCCTTGTTGGCATTAAATCAGGGGCTTGATGACGCTGAGTTATACTGTCAGAGATTCCGTAGGTGGGCAGTCCTGACCAAATGGAATGACGACGCTTTGGCGGCCCTTTTCCGGAAGGGTCTGTCAGATAATGTAAAGGATGTTATGGTGGGATTCCCTGTCCCCTCTGGTCTCAATGATTCTATGTCATTAGCGATTCAAATTGACAGACGTTTGCGTGAGCGGAGAAGTATGCGTGGAGTGGTGTTGCCTTGTGAGCCAGCTGCTGAGCCCATGCAGTGTGATAGAGTGGTGTCTGGGGCACAGCGTCATGAGTTTCGAAAGCGCAATGGGTTATGTTTCTACTGTGGTGATGCCTCTCATGCTATTTCAGTCTGCCCTAAGCGGGGAAGACGTTTTGCACGCTCAGTTGTCTTGGGTAGTGTTCAGACTAAGTTTTTATTAACTGTCACTCTGATATGCTCTCTGTCCTCATTTTCTGCTCAGGCTTTCGTTGATTCTGGAGCAGCTATTAACCTGATGGATTATGATTTTGCTAAATGTTGTGGGTTTCCCTTGATACCCCTACAGAAGTCTATTCCTTTACTGGGGATCGATTCTACCCCTTTGGCTGAGAATAAACCCCAGTTTTCTACTCAGGTGATAATGAGGGTTGAACCTGATCACCAGGAGTGCTGCAAATTTTTGGTTCTATATAATCTGCATGACATTATAGTGCTGGGTTTCCCTTGGTTACAGTCTCATAATCCTGTTTTGGATTGGAAATCTGTGTCTGTAACCAGTTGGGGCTGCCAATGTGTTAATACCAACACTCCTGTTTTTTCTGCCTCCCCCCAGGCTCAGGATGTTCCTGACTTTTTGTTTGATTTTTCTGATGTGTTTAGCGAAAGTAAATCTGCATCCTTGCCTCCCCATAGGAGCTATGACTGCGCTATTGAATTAGTGCCAGGTAGTAAATTCCCTAAAGGTCGCCTTTTTAACTTGTCTGTACCTGAACATGACGCTATGCGGTCTTATATCAAGGAATCATTGGAGAAGGGTCATATCAGACCATCCTCTTCACCCTTAGGTGCCGGTTTTTTCTTTGTGGCCAAAAAAGATGGTTCATTAAGGCCGTGTATTGATTATCGTCTCTTGAACAATATTACTGTGAAATATCAATACCCGTTACCCTTGATTTCTGACCTGTTTTCCAGGGTGAAAAACGCTACTTGGTTTACCAAGCTTGACCTCAGGGGGGCGTATAACCTTATTCGCATTAAGCACGGGGATGAATGGAAGACGGCATTCAATACCCCTGAAGGGCATTTTGAGTACCTTGTGATGCCCTTTGGGCTCACTAATGCTCCTTCCGTCTTCCAGTCCTTCATGAATGACATTTTCAGGGATTTTGTGGACAAGTTTCTGATTGTTTATTTGGATGATATCTTGATTTTTTCTAATGACTGGGACTCTCATGTGAAACATGTTCGAACTGTATTCCAGATTTTGAGGGAGAGTGCTCTGTATGTGAAGGGATCGAAGTGTCTTTTTGGCGTACAGAAGATCTCATTTCTGGGATTCATTTTGTCCCCATCTGTTATTGAAATGGACCCGGTCAAGGTTCAGGCCATCTGTGATTGGGTCCAACCTACTTCATTAAAGGCTCTTCAGAGATTTTTGGGTTTTGCCAATTTTTATCGTAAATTTATTGGTAATTTCTCGGTTATTGTTAAACCATTAACTGATTTGACCAGAAAGGGTTCTGATGTGGTGAATTGGCCTCCTGAGGCAGTCTCTGCGTTTCAGGAACTTAAGCAGAGATTCACTTCTGCTCCTGTTCTACGGCAGCCTGATGTTTCTCTGCCATTTCAGGTGGAGGTTGATGCCTCTGAAATTGGGGCAGGTGCCATTTTGTCCCAAAAAGATCCAGAGACCTCTAAAAGTAACCCTTGTGCCTTTTTCTCTCGAAAATTTTCTCCTACTGAACGTAATTATGACGTGGGTAATCGGGAGTTATTGGCCATGAAGTGGGCTTTTGAAGAGTGGAGACATTGGCTGGAGGGAGCCAAACATCAGGTGGTGGTCCTTACGGACCATAAGAATCTGGTCTATCTGGAATCTGCCAAGCGACTCAATCCTAGACAGGCCAGGTGGGCCTTGTTTTTCACACGTTTTAATTTTGTGGTTTCCTTTCTTCCTGGCACTAAGAATGTTAAGGCGGATGCCCTCTCGAGGAGTTTCCTTGCGGACTCTCCTGAGCTATCTGATCCCTCTGTTATTTTGAAGGAGGGTGTAGTTCTTTCCGCCATCTCGCCCAATTTGAGACTTGCTCTGGAGGGGTGTCAGGAGGATAGGCCCGAGCGCTGCCCTGTTGGAAAATTGTTTGTCCCGGACCAATGGAAAAAGAGTGTGATGTCTGAGATTCATTGTTCCGCATTGGCTGGGCATCCCGGAATTTTTGGTACCAGAGACTTGGTTAGTCGGTCCTTTTGGTGGCCTACCTTGTCTCGTGATGTCAGGGAATTTGTGCAGTCCTGCGGGACTTGCTCTCGCTCCAAGCCTTGCTCTCGCTCTAGTGGTTTGTTTATGCCATTGCCTGTGCCCAAGAAACCATGGACCCATATCTCTATGGATTTCATTTCCGATCTTCCTGTTTCTCAGAGAATGACCACCATCTGGGTAATTTGTGATAGGTTTTCCAAAATGATACATCTTGTGCCATTACCTAAGTTGCCTTCCTCCTCTGAATTGGTGCCATTGTTCCTTCAGCACGTGGTTCGTTTACACGGCATTCCTGAGAACATTGTGTCTGACAGAGGAGTCCAGTTTGTTTCCAGATTTTGGAGGACTTTTTGTTCTAAACTGGGTGTTCAATTGTCTTTCTCCTCGGCATTTCATCCTCAGACCAATGGTCAAACTGAGAGAACAAACCAGACATTGGAGACTTATCTAAGATGCTTTGTGTCTGCTGATCAGGATGACTGGGTCTCTTTTTGCCTTTGGCTGAGTTTGCTCTTAATAATAGGGCTAGCTCTGCCACTTTGATGTCTCCGTTTTTCTGTAATTCTGGGTTTCACCCTCGATTTTCTTCAGGACAGACGGAGGCTTCTGTCTGTCCAGGTGTTGACTCTGTTGTTGAGCGTATGCAGCAGATTTGGGACCAGGTAGTGGAGAGGTTGTCCCTCTCTCAGGAGAAGGCCCAGCGGTTTGCTAACCGGCATAGGACTGATGGTCCACGGTTTAAAGTGGGGGACTTGGTCTGGTTGTCCTCAAAGAATATTCCTATGAGAGTAGCATCTCCTAAATTTAAACCTAGGTTCATTGGACCTTATAAGATCATGGAGATTATTAATCCTGTTTCTTTTAGTTTGCTTCTTCCAGGGACATTTAAGATCCATAACGTGTTCCACAAGTCCTTGTTGAAGAGGTTTGTTGAGCCAGTGGTTCCTGCTGCTGTGCCTCCTGACCCTGTTTTGGTTGAGGGCAATCTGGAGTATGTGGTTGAGAAAATATTGGATTCTCGTTTTTCTAGACGAAGACTCCAGTATTTGGTTAAATGGAGAGGTTATGGTCAGGAAGACAATTCTTGGGTGTTTGCTTCGGACATCCATGCTAGGAGACTTATCCGTGCGTATCATAGAACTCATCCTGACCGACCTGGTTGCTCAAATGAGGGTTCGGTGACCCCTCCTCAAGGGGGGGGTACTGTTGTGAATGGGTTTGAGATGAGTTCTGAGCAGAGGCTCCCTCTGGTGGTTACAAGCGGTACTAGTGAGGATTGTGAGGACTGGGAATCAGGGGTTACTGATTGGTCTTTTATAAGGGAGTCATTTTCCCATCAGGGTTGCCGGTGATCAATTGTTCTGGTCTGAATCCTTCTTTCCAGTTTCCCTTGTAGCCTGCTGTGTCGTGTCTGCATCTCCTGCTATCAGATAAGACAATTTCTTATTTTGTGTTTTTGCTATATTTTTGCATTTTGTCCTGCACTTCTGTGGGGGCCTTCAGGGTCCCCTCCGGGGGCTTTTGCCCTCTCAGTTTAGTCCAGCCACTGTGTTTTGTACTTTTGCTTTTTCCAGTTTTTTTTTCAGTGGCTGCTGTTTTCTTTTTGTTACACCAGAGAACTAATTTAGGTGGTAGAGGTCGTGTGATCTCAGGTGATTTTGAAATTAGTAGAGTTGGTGCTTTTCAGGGTTTTCTGAGATTGCAGTAAGTACCCTTCCTATCCTTTTCTATTTAGTTAGTTTGGGCCCCAGCGTTTGCTCATACTATTTTCTTTCTGTGTCAGTATTTCCTCTTGTCTAACCGCCATTACATGTTTGGGGGCTTTCTATTATCTTTGGGGTTCTGCTCCGGGGCAGATAGCTTTCCTGTTTCTATCTTTAGGTGTAGTTAGTTTCTCAGGCTGTGACGAGGCGTCTAGGACCAACGTAGGAACGCTCCACGGCTGCCTCTAGTTGCGGTGGTTAGTCAGGGTACTGCAAACTCATAGATTCCAACTGCTCTGGTGTATTTCCTTTTTTACCTGCACTCCTCAGCTACCGTAACATAACAGCGGAGGGTGTGTGTGATACACGGTGTATGTGATAGCGGAGGGCGGCAGTAATGTGTGTGATGGCAGAGGGTGTGTGATAGCGGAGGGCGGCAGTGATGTGTGATACACGGTGTACGTGATAGCGGAGGGCGGCAGTGATGTGTGATACACTGTGTGTGTGATAGCGGGAGAGGAGCAGTGATGTGATACACGGTGTGTGTGATAGCGGAGGGCGGCAGTGATGTGTGTGATTCACAGTGTGTGTGATAGCGGAGGGCGGCAGTGATGTGTGATACACGGTGTGTGTGATAGTGGAGGGCGGCAATGATGTGTGATACACGGTGTGTGTGATAGTGGAGAGCGGCAGTGATGTGTGATACACAGTGTGTGTGATAGTGGAGGGCGGCAGTGATGTGTGATACACGGTGTGTGATAGTGGAGGGTGGCAGTGATGTGTGTGATAGCGCAGCGCAGCAGTGATGTGTGTGATAGCGGAGGGTGTGTGTGATAGTGGAGGGTGGCATTGTGTGTGATACACAGTGTGTGATAGCGGAGGGCGGCAGTGATGTGTTTGATACACGGTGTGTGATAGCGGAGGGTGTGATAGTGGAGGGCGGCAGTGATGTGTGTGATACACGGTGTATGTGATAGCGGAGGGCGGCAGTGATGTGTGATAGCGGAGGGTGTGTATGATAGTAGAGGGCTGCAGTGATGTGTGTGATATACGGTGTGTGACAGCGGAGGGCTGCAGTGATGTGTGATACATGGTGTATGTGACAGCAGAGGGCGGCAGTGATGTGTGCGACAGCGGAGGGCTGCAGTGATGTGTGTGATATACGGTGTGTGACAGCGGAGGGCGGCAGTGATGTGTGTGATACATGGTGTATGTGATAGCAGAGGGCGGCAGTGATGTGTGATACACGGTGTGTGTGATAGCGGGAGGGCAGCAGTGATGTGTGTGATATACGGTGTGTGACAGCGGAGGAATGCAGTGATGTGTGCGACAGCGGAGGGCTGCAGTGATGTGTGTGATACATGGTGTATGTGACAGCAGAGGGCGGCAGTGATGTGTGCGACATCGGAGGGCTGCAGTGATGTGTGTGATACATGGTGTATGTAACAGCAGAGGGCGGCAGTGATGTGTGCGACAGCGGAGGGCTGCAGTGATGTGTGTGATACACAGTGTGTGATAGCGGAGGGCAGCAGTGATGTGTGATACACGGTGTGTGTGATAGTGGAGGGCGGCAATGATGTGTGATACACGGTGTGTGTGATAGTGGAGGGCGGCAGAGATGTGTGATACACGGTGTGTGTGATAGTGGAGGGCGGCAATGATGTGTGATACACGGTGTGTGTGTGATAGTGGAGGGCGGCAGTGATGTGTGATACACGGTGTGTGTGTGATAGTGGAGGGTGGCAGTGATGTGTGATACACGGTGTGTGTGATAGTGGAGGGCGGCAGTGATGTGTGACACGGTGTGATAGTGGAGGGCGGCAATGATGTGTGATACACGGTGTGTGTGTGATAGTGGAGGGCGGCAGTGATGTGTGATACACGGTGTGTGTGTGATAGTGGAGGGCGGCAGTGATGTGTGATACACGGTGTGTGTGATAGTGGAGGGCGTCAGTGATGTGTGACACGGTGTGATAGTGGAGGGCGGCAGTGATGTGTGATACACGGTGTGATAGCGGAGGGTGTGTGTGATACACGGTGTATGTGATAGCGGAGGGCGGCAGTAATGTGTGTGATGGCAGAGGGTGTGTGATAGCGGAGGGCGGCAGTGATGTGTGATACACGGTGTGATAGCGGAGGGCGGCAGTGATGTGTGATACACTGTGTGTGATAGCGGGAGGGCAGCAGTGATGTGATACACGGTATGTGTGATAGCGGAGGGCGGCAGTGATGTGTGTGATACACAGTGTGTGTGATAGCGGAGGGCGGCAGTGATGTGTGATACACGGTGTGTGTGATAGCGGGAGGGCAGCAGTGATGTGATACACGGTATGTGTGACAGCGGAGGGCTGCAGTGATGTGTGATACACAGTGTGTGTGATAGCGAAGGGCGGCAGTGATGTGTGATACACGTGTGTGTGATAGTGAGGGCGGCAATGATGTGTGATACACGTGTGTGTGTGATAGTGGAGAGCGGCAGTGATGTGTGTGATAGCGGAGGGTGTGTGATAGTGGAGGGTGGCATTGTGTGTGATACACAGTGTGTGATAGCGGAGGGCGGCAGAGATGTGTTTGATACACGGTGTGTGATAGTGGAGGGCGGCAGTGATGTGTGTGATACACGGTGTATGTGATAGCAGAGGGCGGCAGTGATGTGTGTGATAGCGGAGGGTGTGTATGATAATGGAGGGCTGCAGTGATGTGTGTGATATACGGTGTGTGACAGCGGAGGGCTGCAGTGATGTGTGTGATACATGGTGTATGTGATAGCAGAGGGCGGCAGTGATGTGTGCGACAGCGGAGGGCTGCAGTGATGTGTGTGATACACAGTGTGTGTGATAGCGGAGGGCGGCAGTGATGTGTTGATATACGGTGTGTGACAGCGGAGGGCGGCAGTGATGTGTGTGATACATGATGTATGTGATAGCAGAGAGCGGCAGTGATGTGTGATACACGGTGTGTGTGATAGCGGGAGGGCAGCAGTGATGTGATACACGGTGTGTGTGATAGCGGAGGGCGGCAGTGATGTGTGTGATACACAGTGTGTGTGATAGCGGAGGGCGGCAGTGATGTGTGATACACGGTGTGTGTGATAGTGGAGGGCGGCAATGATGTGTGATACACGGTGTGTGTGATAGTGGAGAGCGGCAGTGATGTGTGATACACGGTGTGTGTGATAGTGGAGGGCGGCAGTGATGTGTGATACACGGTGTGTGTGATAGTGGAGGGTGGCAGTGATGTGTGTGATAGCGGAGGGCAGCAGTGATGTGTGTGATAGCGCAGGGCAGCAGTGATGTGTGTGATAGTGGAGGGTGGCATTGTGTGTGATACACAGTGTGTGATAGCGGAGGGCGGCAGTGATGTTTGATACACGGTGTGTGATAGCGGAGGGTGTGATAGTGGAGGGCGGCAGTGATGTGTGTGATACACGGTGGGTGATAGCGGAGGGCGGCAGTGATGTGTGTGATACACGGTGTATGTGATAGCGGAGGGCGGCAGTGATGTGTGATAGCGGAGGGTGTGTATGATAGTGGAGGGCTGCAGTGATGTGTGATATACGGTGTGTGACAGCGGAGGGCTGCAGTGATGTGTGTGATACATGGTGTATGTGACAGCAGAGGGCGGCAGTGATGTGTGCGACAGCGGAGGGCTGCAGTGATGTGTGTGATATACGGTGTGTGACAGCGGAGGGCGGCAGTGATGTGTGTGATACATGGTGTATGTGATAGCAGAGGGCGGCAGTGATGTGTGATACACGGTGTGTGTGATAGCGGGAGGGCAGCAGTGATGTGTGTGATATACGGTGTGTGACAGCGGAGGGCTGCAGTGATGTGTGTGATACATGGTGTATGTGACAGCAGAGGGCGGCAGTGATGTGTGCGACAGCGGAGGGCTGCAGTGATGTGTGTGATACACAGTGTGTGATAGCGGAGGGCAACAGTGATGTGTGATACACGGTGTGTGTGATAGTGGAGGCGGCAATGATGTGTGATACACGGTGTGTGTGATAGTGGAGGGTGGCAGTGATGTGTGTGATAGCGGAGGGCAGCAGTGATGTGTGTGATAGCGCAGGGCAGCAGTGATGTGTGTGATAGCGGAGGGTGTGTGTGATAGTGGAGGGTGGCATTGTGTGTGATACACAGTGTGTGATAGCGGAGGGCGGCAGTGATGTTTGATACACGGTGTGTGATAGCGGAGGGTGTGATAGTGGGGGGCGGCAGTGATGTGTGTGATACACGGTGGGTGATAGCGGAGGGCGGCAGTGATAGTGTGTGATAGCGGAGGGTGTGTATGATAATGGAGGGCTGCAGTGATGTGTGTGACATACGGTGTGTGACAGCGGAGGGCTGCAGTGATGTGTGTGATACATGGTGTATGTGACAGCAGAGGGCGGCAGTGATGTGTGCGACAGCGGAGGGCTGCAGTGATGTGTGTGATAGCGGAGGGTGTGTATGATAATGGAGGGCTGCAGTGATGTGTGTGATATACGGTGTGTGTGACAGCGGAGGGCTGCAGTGATGTGTGTGATACATGGTGTATGTGACAGCAGAGGGCGGCAGTGATGTGTGCGACAGCGGAGGGCTGCAGTGATGTGTGTGATATACGGTGTGTGACAGCGGAGGGCGGCAGTGATGTGTGTGATACATGGTGTATGTGATAGCAGAGGGCGGCAGTGATGTGTGATACACGGTGTGTGTGATAGCGGGAGGGCAGCAGTGATGTGTGTGATATACGGTGTGTGACAGCGGAGGAATGCAGTGATGTGTGCGACAGCGGAGGGCTGCAGTGATGTGTGTGATACATGGTGTATGTGACAGCAGAGGGCGGCAGTGATGTGTGCGACATCGGAGGGCTGCAGTGATATGTGTGATACATGGTGTATGTGACAGCAGAGGGCGGCAGTGATGTGTGCGACAGCGGAGGGCTGCAGTGATGTGTGTGATACACAGTGTGTGATAGCGGAGGGCAGCAGTGATGTGTGATACACGGTGTGTGTGATAGTGGAGGGCGGCAATGATGTGTGATACACGGTGTGTGTGATAGTGGAGGGCGGCAGAGATGTGTGATACACGGTGTGTGTGATAGTGGAGGGCAGCAATGATGTGTGATACACGGTGTGTGTGTGATAGTGGAGGGTGGCAGTGATGTGTGATACACGGTGTGTGTGATAGTGGAGGGCGGCAGTGATGTGTGACACGGTGTGATAGTGGAGGGCGGCAATGATGTGTGATACACGGTGTGTGTGTGATAGTGGAGGGCGGCAGTGATGTGTGATACACGGTGTGTGATAGTGGAGGCTGGCAGTGATGTGTGATACACGGTGTGTGTGATAGTGGAGGGCGGCAATGATGTGTGATACACGGTGTGTGATAGTGGAGGGCGGCAGTGATGTGTGATACACGGTGTGTGTGATAGTGGAGGGCGGCAGTGATGTGTGACACGGTGTGATAGTGGAGGGCGGCAGTGATGTGTGATACACGGTGTGATAGCGGAGGGTGTGTGTGATACACGGTGTATGTGATAGCGGAGGGCGGCAGTAATGTGTGTGATGGCAGAGGGTGTGTGATAGCGGAGGGCGGCAGTGATGTGTGATACACGGTGTGATAGCGGAGGGCGGCAGTGATGTGTGATACACTGTGTGTGTGATAGCGGGAGGGCAGCAGTGATGTGATACACGGTATGTGTGATAGCGGAGGGCGGCAGTGATGTGTGATACACAGTGTGTGTGATAGCGGAGGGCGGCAGTGATGTGTGATACACGGTGTGTGTGATAGCGGGAGGGCAGCAGTGATGTGATACACGGTATGTGTGACAGCGGAGGGCTGCAGTGATGTGTGTGATACACAGTGTGTGTGATAGCGAAGGGGCGCAGTGATGTGTGATACACGGTGTGTGTGATAGTGGAGGGCGGCAATGATGTGTGATACACGGTGTGTGTGATAGTGGAGAGCGGCAGTGATGTGTGTGATAGCGGAGGGTGTGTGTGATAGTGGAGGGTGGCATTGTGTGTGATACACAGTGTGTGATAGCGGAGGGCGGCAGAGATGTGTTTGATACACGGTGTGTGATAGCGGAGGGTGTGATAGTGGAGGGCGGCAGTGATGTGTGTGATACACGGTGGGTGATAGCGGAGGGCGGCAGTAATGTGTGTGATACACGGTGTATGTGATAGCAGAGGGCGGCAGTGATGTGTGTGATAGCGGAGGGTGTGTATGATAATGGAGGGCTGCAGTGATGTGTGTGATATACGGTGTGTGACAGCGGAGGGCTGCAGTGATGTGTGTGATACATGGTATGTGATATCAGAGGGCGGCAGTGATGTGTGCGACAGCGGAGGGCTGCAGTGATGTGTGTGATATACGGTGTGTGACAGCGGAGGGCGGCAGTGATGTGTGTGATACATGGTGTATGTGATAGCAGAGAGCGGCAGTGATGTGTGATACACAGTGTGTGTGATAGCGGGAGGGCAGCAGTGATGTGATACACGGTGTGTGTGATAGCGGAGGGCGGCAGTGATGTGTGTGTGATACACAGTGTGTGTGTTAGCGGAGGGCGGCAGTGATGTGTGATACACGGTGTGTGTGATAGTGGAGGGCGGCAATGATGTGTGATACACGGTGTGTGTGATAGTGGAGAGCGGCAGTGATGTGTGATACACGGTGTGTGTGATAGTGGAGGGCGGCAGTGATGTGTGATACACGGTGTGTGTGATAGTGGAGGGTGGCAGTGATGTGTGTGATAGCGGAGGGCAGCAGTGATGTGTGTGATAGCGCAGGGCAGCAGTGATGTGTGTGATAGCGGAGGGTGTGTGTGATAGTGGAGGGTGGCATTGTGTGTGATACACAGTGTGTGATAGCGGAGGGCAGCAGTGATGTTTGATACACGGTGTGTGATAGCGGAGGGTGTGATAGTGGAGGGCGGCAGTGATGTGTGTGATACACGGTGGGTGATAGCGGAGGGCGGCAGTGATGTGTGTGATACACGGTGTATGTGATAGCGGAGGGCGGCAGTGATGTGTGATACACGGTGTATGTGATGCGGGAGGGCGGCAGTGATGTGTGATACACTGTGTGTGTGATAGCGGAGGGCAGCAGTGATGTGATACACGGTGTGTGTGATAGCGGAGGGCGCAGTGATGTGTGATACACGTGTGTGTGATAGCGGAGGGCGCAGTGATGTGTGATACACGGTGTGTGTGATAGTGGAGGCGGCAGTGATGTGTGATACACAGTGTGTGTGATAGTGGAGAGCGGCAGTGATGTGTGATACACGGTGTGTGTAGTGGAGGGTGGCAGTGTGTGTGATACACGTGTGTGATAGCGGAGGGCGGCAGTGATGTGTTGATACACGGGTGTGTGATAGCGGGAGGTGTGATAGTGGAGGGCGGCAGTGATGTGTGATACACGGTGTGTGACAGGGAGGGCTGCAATGATGTGTGATACAGGTGTATGTGATAGAGAGGGCGTGAGTGAAAGTGTGGACGGGAGGGCGCAGTGATGGTGTGATAACGGGTGTGTGACAGGGAGGGCGGCAGTGAGTGTGTGAATACAATCGGATGTATGTGATAGCCAGGGCGCAGTGATGTGTGATACAGGTGGTGTGTGATAGCGGGAGGTGCAGCATGATGTGATACACGTTGTGTGGATAGCGGAGGGCGCAGTGATGTGTTGATAACGGTGTTGTACAGCGGAGCGGTGTGTATAGCATGGTATGGTCAGGCACAGTGATGTGTGATACACGGTGTGTGTGATAGCGGAGGGCAGCAGTGATGTGGATACATGTGTTGTGATAGCGAGGGCGCAGTGATGTGTGGATACACGGATGTGTGATGATAGTGGAGTGCGGCATGATGATGGGATACACGGTGTGTGTGATAGTGGAAGCGGCAGTGATGTGTGATACACGGTGTGTGTAGTGGAGGGCGGCAGTGATGTGTGATACACGGTGTGTGTGATAGGGAGGGCGGCAGTGATGTGTGATACACGGTGTGTGGATAGTGGAGGGCGCAGTGATGTGTGATACACAGTGTGTGTGATAGTGGAGGGCGGCAGTGATGTGTGATACACGGTGTGTGTGATAGTGGAGGGCGGCAATGATGTGTGATACACGGTGTGTTGATAGTGGAGGCGGCAGTGATGTGTGATACACGGTGTGTGTGATTGTGGAGGGCGGCAGTGATGTGTGATACACGGTGTGTGTGATAGTGGGAGGTGGCAGTGATGTGTGTGATAGCGGAGGGCAGCAGTGATGTGTGATATAGCGCAGGGCAGCAGTGATGTGTGTGATAGCGGAGGGTGTGTGTGATAGTGGAGGGTGGCATTGTGTGTGATACACAGTGTGTGATAGCGGAGGGCGGCAGTGATGTGTTTGATACACGGTGTGGATAGTGGAGGGAGGCAGTGATGTGTGTGATACACGGTGGGTGATAGCGGAGGGCGGCAGTGATGTGTGTGATACACGGTGTATGTGATAGCGGAGGGCGGCAGTGATGTGTGTGATAGCGGAGGGTGTGTATGATAGTGGAGGGCTGCAGTGATGTGTGTGATATATGGTGTGTGACAGCGGAGGGCGGCAGTGATGTGTGTGATACATGGTGTATGTGATAGCAGAGGGCGGCAGTGATGTGTGCGACAGCGGAGGGCTGCAGTGATGTGTGTG
The DNA here is from genome assembly GCA_033576555.1 of Oophaga sylvatica. Classification (NCBI taxonomy): domain Eukaryota; kingdom Metazoa; phylum Chordata; class Amphibia; order Anura; family Dendrobatidae; genus Oophaga; species Oophaga sylvatica. The sequence continues at coordinate 33,636 of JARQOD010002142.1, forward strand.
ATATACGGTGTGTGACAGCGGAGGGCTGCAGTGATGTGTGTGATATACGGTGTGTGATAGCGGAGGGTGGCAGTGATGTGTGATACATGGTGTATGCGATCGCGGAGGTTGTGTGATAGCGGAGGGTGTATGTGATCGCAGAGGGTGTGTGTGATAGCGGAGGTTGTGTGATAGCGGAGAGTGTATGTGATCGTGGAGGGTGTGTGTGATAGCGGAGGGTGTGTGTGACATGCCTTGATAATTTCAGCAGAAGCTGCTGTGTACAGAAATCAATTCACCTGGAATCACAGACCATCAATGGTTAAAGGAAGGAGCTAAAGAGAAGACGGTGGGACGGGCACAGAAGAGACGGCGGGTCGGGCAGAGCCGCTGGTGGAGACGACTCCTAACCTCCTGGACCAGGCGAGTACCGGCACACAAGGGGACAGCTCTGCTTTTATGTGTAGCATTCAGAGGTGACAAAACATTATGGCCACTGTCATGGCGGCAAAGCAGTCGCTGATCGCGGAGACTTCATACCGGCTGTTTGTACAAGGCCTCGGTAGTGTACACAGTACATTCATGACACAGACAGGATGACGCCTCCACACCGTGCTCTCATCCCCCGCACAAACAAAAAAATTTAAGGAAAATCCAAACATGGGTCCTTGAAGGGTGGACAGTCACGTGGACGGTCGGATCTACGTGGATCGTGGCCACAGTTAACGCTTTTCTTCCAATACTCCGAGTCTCGGCCGAGTTGCCACAACAGATGGGTGGAGGTAATAATAAATTATAACACGACGGGAAAACCTGAAATAAATAGGAAAAGGCGACATTCACATGTACAGATCCCATCCTGGAATTACAAAGCTTGGAGGGGCCGCTGGACCTGAGAAAGCTGTGTGACCAGCAATGAGGCCGAGAGTCATCACCCGACTTTCCTGAAGATATTGGATTTGATATGCATCAACACTTCGTCCATTCAGGGGTCCGAGAAAGCGGCGCGACAGCTGCATGAGCAGGACAGGCAGACATACTTGTCACCCAGCTTTCTCAGTGACACATCTCACTAGAAATATAGCACAACGCCCCTCCATCACCAAACAGGATCCTGGGAAAGATAAAGACGACCGTTAGAGAACTTCTATTAGCAGCAGCCATGTATTTCTTTAGCTCCAGATCACTGCATACATGACTTTCAGGGGTCTGGGAAAGTAAGGCGACGGCAGCCACATTCCTAGGCTATGAGCTCTGGGAAGTCAGCATTGCTGGCTGGAGGGACAGGAGAGTTCTTCCCCAGTTTCTGGCTCTCCAGGGCTGAGGTCCTCCTTCCAGATGTCTCGTGAGACCTCCAGCTTATACAGTTTCCTCCAGAATGAGTCCAGCTTTCCGGTGTGGACCCGCTGGTGTCGGACCAGGGTAGAGTGCTGGGTAAAGTTTTTTCCGCACTGGGAGCAGATGTAGGGCGGGAAGCCAGTGTGGATCTGCTGGTGGGCCTTCAGGTTGGAGATCTTGCTGAAGCCCTTGTGGCATACGTCGCAGGTGTACGGTTTCTCCCCCGTGTGAATTTTCTGGTGGCCCGTTAGGTGGGAATGTTCACTGAAGGACTTCCCGCACTCTGAGCACTTGTAGGGGCGCTCGCCCGTGTGCGTGCGGATGTGGTTGCTGAGGTGACCTTTCTGGCTGAATGTCTTTTCGCAGTGTGCACACTGGTACGGCCGTGCCCCCGAGTGCTTGCGCCGGTGCCGCACCAGGCTGGAGTGCTGGCTGAAGCACAGGTCGCACTCAGGGCACTTGTAGGGCTTCTCCCCTGTGTGGATTCTCTGGTGGACGATGAGGTTGGAGTTCTCACTGAAGCTCTTTTCACACATGCCGCACTTGTAACGCTTCTCGCCAGAGTGAACGCGAAGGTGAACAGTCAGGTGGGAGTTCTCGCTGAAGGTTTTGCTGCACTCTGAGCACTTAAAGGGGCGCTCCCCGGTGTGGATCCGGCGGTGCGCCTTTAAGTGGGAGTTCCTGGTGAAGCCCTTGCCACACTCGGTGCAGCGGTAACGCTTCTCCCCCATCAGCATCAGCCGCTGCTTGCTGTGGATGCTGTAATTCTCGTAGAAGCCACGGTCAAACTCGCTGCGTGCCGGCCGCTCCCTCATCAGGAGAGCAGGGGGCGCCAGGCTGCTCAGATACTTCTCAAACTCCAGGGCTTTCTCTAGAGAGTATTCCTGGGGCCTGTTCAGACTCGTGGCGGAGAACAGAAAGGCGTCGTCACCATTGGGGCTGATCGAAGCGGTGGAGCAGAGCAGCTTTGTGGGGTCTCTGGGGGTCTGATCCTCAACCAACCGATCCTGGGTCAATCCTGAAGGCAAAAAGGCAAAGGGGTATCACTAACGGTAAAGCCTCTGCAGCTCTAATGTCTATACAGAACTGTGGCACTATTACTCTGCGGCAGTCACATCCAGAGCGTCGCTCTTAATTACACACCAAGCAGCTTTTCCATTCATACTCTAGTTACTTCCAGAGCTGCAATCAAAATTCTCCTTGTTTTCTTTATGCAGACTGAAATTTCCCTTCTGCTGGTTGGGAGAAGTGTGTCATGTGATGTCAGCGGCACCGAGTCACATGATCTTTGTATACTCCCACCCCCGAACATAAAGCTGACGTTACTCACTCGGGGCAGGATCAGGAGGCTCCGTGTCATCTTGGGACAGGCGCTCGGTCTCCGGGTTCTGCGCTGCCGCGTCTTCGTGCTGCTCATCCTCTACGTCCTCCTGTTTCACAACAACCATCAGATCATCGGGAGCTTTCGATGTGGCTGATAACAGAAAGCAGAAGACTGTTCATGTAAATGACAAGTGCTCAGCCCCGAGCTACAGAGAACTCAACCAGGCGACAGGCCCACACGCACACTAATAGGGTAAGGCGCCACTTTACGGTATCATGTGATCCAACAACTGTGGATCTGCAATCAAGGTGTGATCGTTCGTGGGTGACCGCAGGCGACTGCTGCTATGCAAGGATGTGGGGAAAAGGACCACCAGCATGTAGGGAAGGAATGGGCCACAAGACAGCAGGAAACTGCAAGCATGCAAGCAATAGACCGCTGTGCCGCAGGGGCCACGAGACAGCCAGAATAAAGGCAGCAATAGACCGCTGTGCTGTAAGGGGTCAGGAGACCGCCAGGATACAGAGAGCAATAGACCGCTGTGCCGTAAGGGGTCAGGAGACCGCCAGGATACAGACAGCAATAGACCGCTGTGCCGTAGGGGTCAGGAGACCGCCAGGATACAGACAGCAATAGACCACTGTGCCGTAGGGGTCAGGAGACCGCCAGGATACAGACAACAATAGACCGCTGTGCCGCAGGGGCCACGAGACAGCCAGAATAAAGGCAGCAATAGACCGCTGTGCTGTAAGGGGTCAGGAGACCGCCAGGATACAGAGAGCAATAGACCGCTGTGCCGTAAGGGGTCAGGAGACCGCCAGGATACAGACAGCAATAGACCGCTGTGCCGTAGGGGTCAGGAGACCGCCAGGATACAGACAGCAATAGACCGCTGTGCCGTAGGGGTCAGGAGACCGCCAGGATACAGACAACAATAGACCGCTGTGCCGTAAGGGGTCAGGAGACAGCCAGGATACAGACAGCAATAGACCGCTGTGCCGTAGGGGTCAGGAGACCGCCAGGATACAGGCAGCAATAGACCGCTGTGAGTACTGCAGGAATTAAGTACAGTCATAGATAGACCATTATTTTTAATCTTTAAAGATTCCATAATAACGGGGTCTGTACCACAGGACTGGCGTATAGCAAATGTGGTGCCAATATTCAAAAAGGGGGCAAAAACTGAACCTGGAAATTATAGGCCAGTGAGCTTAACATCTACTGTGGGTAAAATCCTGGAGGGTTTTTTAAGGGATACTATATTGGAGTATCTGAAGCTGAATAACCTCATGACACAGTATCAGCATGGGTTTACGAGGGACCGTTCTTGTCAGACTAATCTGATAAGCTTTTATGAAGGGGTAAGTTCAGGACTGGACCAAGGGAACGCAGTGGACGTGGTGTTCATGGACTTCTCAAAAGCTTTTGATACAGTGCCACACAAAAGATTGATACATAAAATGAGAACAATGGGGATAGGGGAAAATATGTGTAAGTGGGTTAAGAACTGGCTCATGGATAGAAAACAAAGGGTGGTTATTAATGGAGCACACTCGGACTGGGTCACGGTTAGCAGTGGGGTACCACAGGGGTCAGTATTGGGGCCGCTTCTCTTTAACATATTTATTAATGACCTTGTAGGGGGCATACAGAGTAGTATTTCAATATTTGCAGATGACACTAAACTCTGCAGGGTAATAAATACAGAGGAGGATAATTTTATATTACAGGAAGATTTATGTAAACTAGAAGCTTGGGCTGATAAATGGCAAATGAGCTTTAATGGGGATAAATGTAAGGTCATGCACTTGGGTAGAACAAATAAGATGTATAATTATGTGCTGAATTGTAAAACACTGGGCAAAACTGTCACTGAAAAAGACCTGGGTGTATGGGTGGACGACAAACTCACATTTAGTGGCCAATGTAAGGCAGCTGCTGCCAAGGCAAATAAAATAATGGGATGCATTAGACGAGGCATAGATGCTCATGAGGAGAACATAATTTTACCTCTATACAAGTCACTGGTGCGACCACACTTAGAATACTGTGTGCAGTTCTGGTCTCCGGTGTATAAGAAAGACATAGCTGAACTGGAGCGGGTGCAGAGAAGAGCGACCAAGGTTATTAGAGAACTGGGGGGTCTGCAATACCAGGACAGGTTATTAGAGAACTGGGGGGTCTGTAATACCAAGACAGGTTATTAGAGAACTGGGGGGTCTGCAATACCAAGACAGGTTATTAGAGAACTGGGGGGTCTGTAATACCAGGACAGGTTATTAGAGAACTGGGGGGTCTGTAATACCAGGACAGGTTATTAGAGAACTGGGGGGTCTGCAATACCAAGACAGGTTATTAGAGAACTGGAGGGTCTGCAATACCAAGACAGGTTATTTAGTTTGGAAAAACGAAGGCTTAGGGGTGATCTTATTACAATGTACAAATATATGAGGGGACAGTACAAAGACCTTTCTAATGATCTTTTTACTCTTAGACCTGTGACGGGGACGAGGGGGCATCCTCTACGTCTGGAGGAAAGAAGGTTTAGCCATAATCACAGATGCAGATTCTTTACTGTAAGAGCAGTGAGACTATGGAGCTCTCTGCCGTCTAATGTTGTAATGAGTGATTCCCTACGAACATGTAAGAAGGGACTGGATGAAAAGTATAATATTACAGGCTATATTCACTAGTTTTCTAGATACAGCGTTGATCCAGGGAGCTAGTCTGATTGCCGTATGTGGAGTCGGGAAGGAATTTTTTTCCCCAATGTGAAGCTTACTGTTTGCCACTTGGGGTTTTTTTTGCCTTCCTCTGGATCAACATGTTAGGGCAGGTTAGGATAGGATATGGGTTGAACTAGATGGACTTAAAGTCTTCCTTCAACCTTAATAACTATGTTACTATGTAAGGGGTCAGGAGACCGCCAGGATACAGACAGCAATAGACCGCTGTGCTGTAAGGGGTCAGGAGACCACTAGGACTTATGAAGGGAATGGAGCAGAAGACATTATAATGTCCTTATTATGGGGATTGTAACTCTCCAGACATTCAATGTGATCTAGAAGCTTCTGGGTGTGGTAAAAGCTACAATTCAGGACAGTTACCTCTCTCAGCTGGTAGATAAACCGACCTGGGGAGGTAATCTGCTGGATCTGGTCCTGTCACATAGACCTGGGGAGGTAATCTGCTGGATCGGGTCCTGTCACATAGACCTGGGGAGGTAAGCTGCTGGATCGGGTCCTGTCACATAGACCTGGGGAGGTAAGCTGCTGGATCGGGTCCTGTCACACAGACCGGGGAGGTAATCTGCTGGATCTGGTCCTGTCACACAGACCGGGGGAGGTAATCTGCTGGATCTGGTCCTGTCACATTGACCTGGGAAGGTAATCTGCTGGATCTGGTCCTGTCACACAGACCGGGGGAGGTAATCTGCTGGATCTGGTCCTGTCACATTGACCTGGGAAGGTAATCTGCTGGATCTGGTCCTGTCACATAGACCTGGGGAGGTAGTCTGCTGGATCTGGTCCTGTTACATAGACCTTGGGAGGTAATCTGCTGGATCTGGTCCTGTTACATAGACCTTGGGAGGTAATCTGCTGGATCTGGTCCTGTCACATAGACCTGGGGAGGTAATCTGCTGGATCTGGTCCTGTCACATAGACCTAGGGAGGTAAGCTGCTGGATCGGGTCCTGTCACATAGACCTGGGGAGGTAAGTTGCTGGATCTGGTCCTGTCACATAGACCAGGGGAGGTAAGCTGCTGGATCGGGTCCTGTCACATAGACCTGGGGAGGTAAGCTGCTGGATCTGGTCCTGTCACATAGACCTGGGGAGGTAAGCTGCTGGATCGGGTCCTGTCACATAGACCTGGGGAGGTAAGATGCTGGATCTGGTCCTGTTACATAGACCTGGGGAGGTAAGTTGCTGGATCTGGTCCTGTCACATAGACCAGGGGAGGTAAGCTGCTGGATCTGGTCCTGTCACGTAGACCTGGGGAGGTGATCTGCTGGATCTGGTCCTGTCACGTAGACCTGGGGAGGTAAGTTGCTGGATCTGGTCCTGTCACATAGACCAGGGGAGGTAAGCTGCTGGATCTGGTCCTGTCACGTAGACCTGGGGAGGTAATCTGCTGGATCTGGTCCTGTCACATAGACCTGGGAGGTAATCTGCTGGATCTGGTCCTGTCACATAGACCTAGAGAGGTAAATCTGCTGGATCTGGTCCTGTCATATAGACCTGGGGAGGTAAATCTGCTGGATCTGGTCCTGTCACATAGACCGGGGGAGGTAATCTGCTGGATCTGGTCCTGTCACACAGACCGGGGGAGGTAATCTGCTGGATCTGGTCCTGTCACATTGACCTGGGGAGGTAATCTGCTGGATCTGGTCCTGTCACACAGACCTGGGGAGGTAAGCTGCTGGATCTGGTCCTGTCACATAGACCTGGGGAGGTAAGTTGCTGGATCTGGTCCTGTCACATAGACCAGGGGAGGTAAGCTGCTGGATCGGGTCCTGTCACATAGACCTGGGGAGGTAAGCTGCTGGATCTGGTCCTGTCACGTAGACCTGGGGAGGTAATCTGCTGGATCTGTTCCTGTCACGTAGACCTGGGGAGGTAATCTGCTGGATCTGGTCCTGTCACATAGACCTAGAGAGGTAAATCTGCTGGATCTGGTCCTGTCACATAGACCTGGGGAGGTAAATCTGCTGGATCTGGTCCTGTCACATAGACAAGGGGAAGTAATCTGCTGGATCTGGTCCTGTCACATAGACCTGGGGAGGTAATCTGCTGGATCTGGTCCTGTCACATAGACCTGGGGAGGTAAATCTGCTGGATCTGGTCCTGTTACATAGACCTGGGGAGGTAAGCTGCTGGATCTGGTCCTGTCCCATAGACCTGGGGAGGTAATCTGCTGGATCTGGTCCTGTCACATTGACCTGGGGAGGTAATCTGCTGGATCTGGTCCTGTCACATAGACCTGGGGAGGTAAATCTGCTGGATCTGGTCCTGTTACCTAGACCTGGGGAGGTAAGCTGCTGGATCTGGTCCTGTCACGTAGACCTGGGGAGGTAATCTGCTGGATCTGTTCCTGTCACGTAGACCTGGGGAGGTAATCTGCTGGATCTGTTCCTGTCACGTAGACCTGGGGAGGTAATCTGCTGGATCTGGTCCTGTCACATAGACCTAGAGAGGTAAATCTGCTGGATCTGGTCCTGTCACATAGACCTGGGGAGGTAAATCTGCTGGATCTGGTCCTGTCACATAGACAGGGGGAAGTAATCTGCTGGATCTGGTCCTGTCACACAGACCGGGGGAGGTAATCTGCTGGATCTGATCCTGTCACATTGACCTGGGGAGGTAATCTGCTGGATCTGGTCCTGTCACACAGACCGGGGGAGGTAATCTGCTGGATCTGGTCCTGTCACAGACCTGGGGAGGTAGTCTGCTGGATCTGGTCCTGTTACATAGACCTTGGGAGGTAATCTGCTGGATCTGGTCCTGTCACATAGACCTGGGGAGGTAATCTGCTGGATCTGGTCCTGTCACATAGACCTGGGGAGGTAAATCTGCTGGATCTGGTCCTGTTACATAGACCTGGGGAGGTAAGCTGCTGGATCTGGTCCTGTCCCATAGACCTGGGGAGGTAATCTGCTGGATCTGGTCCTGTCACATTGACCTGGGGAGGTAATCTGCTGGATCTGGTCCTGTCACATAGACCTGGGGAGGTAAATCTGCTGGATCTGGTCCTGTTACATAGACCTGGGGAGGTAAGCTGCTGGATCTGGTCCTGTCCCATAGACGTGGGGAGGTAATCTGCTGGATCTGGTCCTGTCACATTACTGGGGAGGTAATCTGCTGGATCTGGTCCTGTCACACAGACCGGGGGAGGTAATCTGCTGGATCTGGTCCTGTCACAGACCTGGGGAGGTAGTCTGCTGGATCTGGTCCTGTTACATAGACCTTGGGAGGTAATCTGCTGGATCTGGTCCTGTCACATAGACCTGGGGAGGTAATCTGCTGGATCTGGTCCTGTCACATAGACCTGGGGAGGTAAGCTGCTGGATCTGGTCCTGTCACATAGACCTGGGGAGGTAAATCTGCTGGATCTGGTCCTGTTACATAGACCTGGGGAGGTAATCTGCTGGATCTGGTCCTGTCACATAGACCTGGGGAGGTAGTCTGCTGGATCTGGTCCTGTTACATAGACCTGGGGAGGTAATCTGCTGGATCTGGTCCTGTCACATAGACCTGGGGAGGTAATCTGCTGGATCTGGTCATGTTACGTAGACCTGGGGAGGTAATCTGCTGGATCTGGTCCTGTCACATAGACCAGATACAACCTCAGATCTACAGGTCCAGGAGCATTCGGGAACCAGCGACCATAATGTGGGAAGTTTCAGTGTAATACTCAACAAAACATTTCAAAGGGGAAATGCAAAATCCTGGAACTTAAAGAAAGCTGATTTCAACCAATTAAGGGAAGAGCTTAATCGAGTAGACTGGGACCACGTCCTGGTAGTACTGGGGGCACCGACCATAAATGGGCCGTGTAAGGAAATACTACTAGAATCCTGTAGAACACTTACACCCTCTGGTAATAAAACGTCCAGGAATAAAAAACAACATTTCAGGAGTATAAATATCTCAATAAGAAATGTAAAAAAGAAATCAAGCTGCAAAGTTATCTACAGAGAAACAAATCGCCAGCAACATTAGAATAAATCCCAAAAATGTCTAAATACATCAATGCCAAAACACGGATTTTGGTAAGAACTTACCTGTAAAATCCTTTTCAGCGAAGGAAGGAAGAGAGACACAGTATTCATTACTGATGGGTAGGCGGAGCCCCAGATCAGGATGTCACCTCAGATCAAAAGAGTGCTGACTGGCTGGCCCCTCCAGCTCGGGCTCCTCCTACTCAGCTCCAGTCGTACCAAAGCTTTTAGGAAAAGAGCCAAGATCACCAGCGGAGCAACATAACCCCTTCTGAAGGAACTTCAGAGAAAAAACACAAGGATACAGGTTATGCATGCAAAGAAAGCCAAAAACCACAGAGTTCCAGGTACTACTCACGGAACCTGACTACTGCGATGAGCTGGCGATGCTGGAACAGAGCCTTAGCGCGCTGACCTCAGCCCAGATAATCGCTATCAGATAAGGGTCGCGCTGCATCTGAAAACATCAACACACTTCTGCCTTGGGAGGGTGCTGTGTCTCTCTTCCTTCCTTCGCTGAAAAGGATTTTACAGGTAAGTTCTTACCAAAATCCGTGTTTCAGCTGCAGATGGAAGGAAGAGAGCCACAGTATTCATTACTGATGGGACGTCCCAAAGCAGTTCAAAAATAAGGGTGGGAAAAAACCAACAAGAGGCAGAAACCCAACAACCTTAACAACAAAGCGCAACCAGCGCTAAACACAAGTTCATCCAGAACTTTAAACTACAGCTGCCTGCAGGACCCTACGTCCGAGGGCTGCATCAGCGGAAGCACTGACGTCCACTTTATAAAACTTCGTAAACGTGTGGACAGAGCGCCAAGTCGCCGCCCGGCAGAGCTGCACTGCCGAAGCACCTTGGTGAAAAGCCCACGATGAAGCCACAGCCCTCGTGGAATGGGCTTGAATCTTAATCGGGCAAGATTCACCCTGAAGACGGTAAGCTTCCAATATAGCTGACCGAATCCAACGAGCTATAGAATCCTTGGAAGCTCGTTGACCACGCCGACGACCGACTGGAACCACAAATAGGGAGTCCGTCTTACGAAAACCTTGAGTAATAGATAGATAAAACTTCAAGGCCCGCACTAAATCCAATGTGTGTAAAGCTCGCTCTTTCACATTCTTCGGATCCGGGCAGAATGAAGGCAACACAATATCCTGGTTGACATGAAATTGTGACACCACTTTAGGCAAAAAATCACCCCGAGTGCGAAGCACTACACGATCCGGAAAAAACTCCAGAAAAGGAGGCGAACAAGAAAGAGCTGCCAACTCAGAAACTCTCCTCAAGGAAGTGACTGCAACAAGGAAAGCCACCTTCCAAGAAAGTAAAGAAAGGCTAGCAGAAACCATAGGCTCAAAAGGTTTATGCTGAAGAGCCTCCAAAACAAGGTTGAGCCGCCAAGGAGACACGGGTGCCTTCCGCGGCGGGAACTTACGAGATATACCTCGGAAAAAGGAGAGCACGTCTCTATTTGAAGCAATGGTTCTCCGGAACAATAAGGACAGAGCAGAAATCTGACCTTTCAGGGTGCTGACTGCCAAACCCTTGTCTAGCCCATGCTGCAGAAAAGCCAACAGGTTGGGAATGGAAAATTTTCTCGGGTTCCGAGAGGACCCCAAACACCACGAAAAGAAGGTTTCCCAAATTTTGTGGTAAATCCTAGTAGTAGCCGGACTTCTTGCAGCACGAAGGGTAGCAATGACCTCGGCTGAGAAACCTCTACGGGTCAAGATTTCGGTCTCAAGAGCCACGCCGTCAAACGCAGGGACATCAAGTCCGGATGGCAAACGGGCCCCTGAGTCAACAAGTCCGGTTGAAGAGGGAGTGGAAAAGGAGGTGCCGCCAACAGCGACATTATTGTCGAGAACCACACCCTTCTTGGCCAGTCTGGAGCTATCAAAATAGCTGGAATTCTCTCTAGTCTGATCCGACGCAGTACTAGAGGAAGTAAGGATATCGGCGGGAATACATAGATCAGCTCGAACTGATCCCACTGAGCCACTAGAGCATCCACCGCCACAGCCTTCGGGTCCTTGTACCTGGACATGAACGTCGGTAACTTAGCATTGGACCTGGATGCCATCAAATCCACTTGTGGGGTTCCCCAGCGAGAGCACAGTAGTGCAAAAACTTCCGGGTGGAGGCTCCATTCCCCAGGATCCATCCTTCTGCGACTGAGAAAGTCCGCTGTAATTCTGAACCCCTGGAATGTGAATCGCCGAAATGGCTGATACACTGGCCTCTGCCCAAATCAGAATTCGGGACACCTCTACCATGAGTCTGGAACTCCTTGTCCCACCTTGGTGATTGATATATGCGACAGCCGTCGCATTGTCTGTCTGTACTCGGACTGGCAGGCCGCTCAAAGGGACCGTCCAATGTTGGAGGCAAAGGAAAATCGCCCTCAATTCCAGGATGTTGATCGGAAGAACAGACTCTTCCGATGACCATACCCCCTGAATCCAGAGATTGTTCCAAACACCCCCCAGCCCGTCAGGCTGGCATCGGTGGTTATGACTGACCACTTCGGAGGGAGGAAAGACTTCCCCAGAGAGAATGCCCCTGGACGTAACCACCATTCTAGAGAATCCCGCACCGCGCGAGAAATGGTGACACTGCAATCCAGCGATTGCGACTGGTTCCACCGACTCAAGATGAACCTTTGGAGAGTCCTGGAATGGAACTGGGCAAAAGGAATTGCCTCCATGGACGCCACCATCAGTCCCAGAAGACGCATACACTTCCGTAGGGACATTGCCGTTGAGGATTTCATAATCTGTACATGTCGAAGAAGACATGACTGTTTGTCTGGTGGTAGGGAAACTACCGACCGAAACGTGTCGAGATGCATTCCCAAAAAGAGGATTGTCCTCGATGGTTCCAGGGACGACTTCTCCCAATTGACCAGCCAACCGAAGTCCTTCAGAAACTGAAGAGACAAATCCCGAGCCGTCAACGCCTCCTCCTCCGAGGAAGCCACGATCAAAAGATCGTCCAGATAAGGGAGAATCGTAATCCCCTGTCTTCGAAGGATTGCCATGAGGGGCGCCAGAATTTTTGTAAAGACCCTTGGCGCTGAGGCTAAGCCGAACGGCAGAGCCACGAACTGGTAATGATTCTGACCTATGGCAAATCGAAGAAAGCGCTGATGAGCCTTTCCGATGGGAATATGCAAATAGGCGTCGCGACTGTCGATTGACACCAGAAAGTCGTTCTGTGACAGAGCTGCCACAACGGAACGAAGCGACTCCATGCGAAATTTCCGGGCATGGACATGCCGGTTTAATCGCTTGAGATCCAGAATCGGGCGAAATTTGTTCTCCTTTTTGGGAACTATAAAAAAGGTTGGAATAAAAACCTTTCCCTCGGTCCTCTGACGGAACCGGTATCACTACACCCTTTTGTAGCAGAGATTCGACCTCTCGCTGTAGAGCGACAACAAGCTCGGGTTCCGACGGAACGTGAGATTGACAAAAAACATTTGGGGGTCGAGAAGCAAACTCTATGAAATAGCCTGCCGACACTATCCGCGTTACCCAGGAATCTGGAACGCGAGCCATCCAAGTCTCCTTGAAAAGAAGCAGGCGACCCCCCACTCGAGAATCCTCGAGTGGACCCCTGGCGTCAATCCGACTTTGCGGGCTTCTTGTCAAGTTCCCGCTTGTCCTGGCGGAAACTCTGCTTCCAGGGAGTACGAGTTTTCTGAGAGGATTTCTTTCCTGAGAAGGAAGGACGACTCGATCCCCACGAGGAGTGACTAGATCGTCCTCGGCCCCGAAAGGACCGCCGACCACTATAGACACCAGGCTTACTGGACACCGAGGCCATGGCCCTACGCTGTGGTAATGCTGATTCCTTCGCCTTAGCCTTGGAAATCAGCTCTGTGAGGTCGGATCCAAAAAGATGGCCACCCTTGTAAGGTAAGGCCAACAACCCTTGTTTGGAAACTGCGTCCCCGGCCCACTGTCTGAGCCATAAAGCTCTTCTGACTGTGACCGCTGAAGCTTGCGCTTTGGCCAGCAGAGATGCCGTATCCAGACCGGCATCAAATATATAACAGGCTGCCGTTTCTAACCATTCACAAGTTTCCCGTATCTCAGATAACGGAGATTCATTTTTCAACTCCGTCTTCAGACGTGCCAACCAGCCTAGAGAAGCTCTAGCAGCACACATGGATCCTAGCACTGCTCGGAATCCATGACCCGCAGCCTCATAGCTTGCTTTTGCCGCCAATTCTGCTTTTCTATCCAAAGGCTCCTGTAAGCTCGCTTTTCCCTTAATAGGGAGTAGTGAGGATTTACTAAGCTGAGATAAAGCACATCCACTTCAGGAGCAGAAGTCCAATTAGCCTTTAACTCCGCAGAGCAAGGATAAAGTGTATCAAAGAAATGCGTTCCATGAAAACGCTTATCTGGACACAGACGTTCCTCCTCTATTACACTATTAAGCTCATCCAGAGCTGGTAATGTTGTAACGCGAAGCACGGGACTTCAAATCTTAGACTGGAGCTGAGTAGGAGAGCCCGAGCTGGAGGGGCCAGCCAGTCAGCACTCTTTTGATCTGAGGTGACATCCTGATCTGGGGCTCTGCCTACCCATCAGTAATGAATACTGTGGCTCTCTTCCTTCCATCTGCAGCTGAAAACATAAACAGATATTAATCGTCTTTTAAGGATCAATGCTAACAGGATAATTATAGAAGACAAAGAAAAGGCTGAGATGGTAAACAGGCGTCTCATCCGTGTTCACCAATGACCTGACTTTTTCAGGGATCGAGCAACAAGGCAAAACTCAAAGTTCACCACCTGATATAATTAGTTTAACACAAGAAGTACGCCTGCATCTCAGCACATTAAACACTGACAAATCCCCCGCCCCGACGGCATTCAGCTACGGATACTGTGGGAGCTGAGAATAGTAATAGACAGATCGCTGTATCTCATATTCTTAGACTCCCTTGTAATAGGGTCGGTGCCACAGGATTGGAGGATGGCTGACGTGGTACCGATATCTAAGAAAGGTAGTAAGGTGGAGCCAGGCGACTACCGTCCGGTAAGCCTGACACCAGTAGCGTGACACATATGAGGGCGTCATAAGAGATGACCACAGAGGTATATACAGAGAATAATGTAATAACTGACAGCCAGCATGGATTCATGAAGGATAAGTCGTGTCGACAATATGTTGGGTTTCTATGAGGAGGTGAGTGCAAATCTGGATGTTGGCAATCAGCTGATGGGGTTTATTGGGTTTATAGAGCATCTGACCTTTAAAAACCCCATAA
>JARQOD010002142.1:48384-82737 GCA_033576555.1 Oophaga sylvatica
TTCCAGGGACACTTCCCCAAATTGACCAGCCAACCAAGTCCTTCAGAACTGAAGAACAACCCCCAGCCTCAACCCTCCTCCTCCGAGAAGCCACGATCAAAAGATCGCCAAAAGGGAGAATCGTAACCCCTTTTTTCGAAGGGTTTTCCATGAGGGGGCCAAATTTTTAAAAAGACCCGGGCGGGGGGCTAACCGAACGGCAGAGCCACAATGGTAATTTTTCTGACCTATGGCAAATCGAAGAAAGCGCTGATGACCTTTCCGGGAAATCAAATAGGCCGCGACGTCTTTGACACCCAAAAGTTTTTCTGTGACAGAGCTCCCAAAAACGGAACAAGCGACTCCATGGAAAATTTCCCGGGGGCGGACACCGGGTTTTTTTAATCGCTTAGATCCAGAATGGGCAAAATTTTTTTTCTCCTTTTTGGGAATTTAAAAAAAAGTTTGGGGAAAAAAAACCTTTCCCCGGTCCTCGACGGAACCGGTATCCCAAAAACCCTTTTGTAGCAGAGATTCCCCCCTCTCCTGAGAGCGACAACAAGCGGGGGTTCCGACGAAGTGGATTGACAAAAAACATTTGGGGGTCGAGAAGCAAATTTTGAAATAGCCTGCCGACACATCCGCTTCCCCGGGGAATCGGAAGCGCCCCCATCCAAGCCCCCTTGAAAAGAAGACGGCACCCCCCCCCTCAAAACCCTCGAGGGGCCCCCCTGGCGTCAATCCGATTTTCCCTTTTGTCAAGTTCCCGTTGTCCTGGCGGAAACTTGCTTCCAGGGAGTACGATTTTCTGAGAGGATTTCTTTCCTGAAAAAGGAAGGACGACTCGATCCCCACGAGGGTGACTAGATCGTCCTCGGCCCCGAAAGGACCGCCGCCATATAGAACACCAGGTTACTGGACCCCGAGGCCAGGCCCTCCCTTTGTGGTAATGTGTTTCCCTTTCGCCTTAGCCTTGGAAATCAGCTCTGTGAGGTCGGATCCAAAAAGTGGCCCCCTTGTAAGGTAAGGCCAACAACCCTTGTTTGGAAAACTGCGCCCCCGGCCCACTGTCTGACCCCAAAAGCTTCTTGACTGTGACCGCTGAAGCTTGCGCTTTGGCCACAAGATGCCGTATCCAACCGCACATTATATAAGGGGGGCTGCCGTTTCTACCATTCACAGTTTCCCGTATCTCAGATAACGAGATTCATTTTTCAATCCGTCTTCAACGTGCCAACCAGCCTAGAGAAGCTCTACAGCACACATGGATCCTAGCACTGCTCGGATCCATGACCCGCAGCCTCATAGCTTGCTTTTGCCGCCAATTCTGCTTTTCTATCCAAAGGCTCCTGTAAGCTCGTTTTTTTCCCTTAATAGGAGTAGTGAGGATTTTACTAAGCTGAGATAAAGACCCCATCCACTTCAGGAGCAAAGTCCAATTACCTTTAACTCCGCAGAGCAAGGATAAAGTTATCAAAGAAATGCGTTCCATGAAAACGCTTATCTGGACACAGACGTTCCTCCTCAATTACACTATTAAGCTCATCCAGAGCTGGTAATGTTGTACGCGAAGCACGGGACTTCAAATCTAGACTGGACTGAGTAGGAGGGCCCGAGCTGGAGGGGCCAGCCAGTCAGCACTCTTTTGATCTGAGGTGACATCCTGATCTGGGGCTCTGCCTACCCATCAGTAATGAATACTGTGGCTCTCTTCCTTCCATCTGCAGCTGAAAACATAAACAGATTTATCGTCTTTTAAGGGATCAATGCTAACAGGATAATTAAATAGAAGACAAAGAAAAGGCTGAGATGGTAAACCAGGCGTCTCATCCTGTTCACCAATGACCTGACTTTTTTCAGGGATCGAGCAACAAGGCAAAACTCAAAGTTCACCACCTGATATAATTAGTTTAACACAAGAAGTACGCCTGCATCTCAGCACATTAAACACTGACAAATCCCCCGGCCCCGACGGCATTCAGCTAACGGATACTGTGGGAGCTGAGATAGTAATAGACAGATCGCTGTATCTCATATTCTTAGACTCCCTTGTAATAGGGTCGGTGCCACAGGATTGGAGGATGGCTGACGTGGTACCGATATCTAAGAAAGGTAGTAAGGTGGAGCCAGGCGACTACCGTCCGGTAAGCCTGACACCAGTAGCGTGACACATAGAGGGCGTCATAAGAGATGACCACAGAGGTATATACAAGAGAATATGTAATAACTGACAGCCAGCATGGATTCATGAAGGATAAGTCGTGTCTGACAATATTTGGGTTTCTATGAGGAGGTGAGTGCAAATCTGGATGTTGGCATTCAGCTGATGGGATTTATCTGGACTTTATAGAGGCATCTGATCCTTTACCACATAACAGCCTTATACTGAAGCTACAGAAGCCAGTACTGAGGGAAACTATATGCAGATGGGTAAGGAATTGCTAAATGACAGGAAACAAAGTCTTCATTAATGGTCTTTTTCTCTAAATGGGATATAGTCAGCAGTGGGGAGCACGGAGAATCTGTACCAGAAGAAGGGACCGCGAGGATCTTGTCATGACTTTGTTGTAGGTATTCTGGGACCAAGGGCTCCTTCCCTGTTCCTACAGCTAGGGGAGCCACGTACCTTGCCTAGCGCCTGAATCCACCCTCAGTCTGTTCCCTTCCCCCACCCAGGGAAGAGGGGAGTAGTACTGTACCATAATACACCAACCAGACTAACAAGGTAAGATGAACAGAGATAAAGGAAAATACCAAACATACAAATAGACACACAAACAACAAAAGGTAAACACCCGGGAGTGGAGGATGGGGTTAAACCAAGTAGGATAGGGAGGGGGATCAGCACACAACCAAAACCATGCAACAGTCTCAGATAAATCCACCAAACGCCTTCTCAAACAACAACCACAAACCACCAACTCCTAACCATGCAGCGTTAAGCTAACTCTGGCAATAAGTGCCAGTCAGGGCCCAGAAAATAAAAGGAGATGGGAGTGGATAACAGTGCACAGCTGAGAGCCTTAATGCAGGAAAGCTTCGAGGAGCTCTCAACTGAGCAGATTAATCCCCGCTCTGCTAGAAGAAACCTGCACGGTTTAATATGAAGATGAAGTGCTTCTAATCAGTGCAGGAGTAGGAGAAATCAGACACTGCGTTCTTCTGGCTCCTCTCTGTCTAGGTAAACCTAAAACACTAAAATTTTGACCTGGACATTGCAATATGATCTGGATAAGATGTCTGAATGGGCGAACACAGGCAAATTGGATTAATGTAGATAAATGTAGGGTAATGCACCGAGGATGGAATAATCCTATAGCTGCGTATACTTAGATGGGGAGAATACTGAGGACCACAGAAACAGGAGAAGGACGTCGGATTCTCATTACAAGTAAGCTGAGCAGCAGCACTCAATATCAAGCAGCAGCCGCAAAAGCAAGATTTTAGGGTGAATAAAAAGAGATAAAATCCCGCGATTCCAAAGTATTGTTACCCCTTTATAAATCACTGGTGAGGCCACATCTAGAATATGGGATCCAGTTTTGGCTCCACATTTTAAAAAGGAAATTCAGAAGTCAGAATCCGTTCAAAGGCGGCAACTAAATTATTACGCGGGATGAGGCCTCTCCTCCAGTACGCGGGATGGGGGCCTCTCCTCCATTACGCGGGATGGGGGCCTCTCCTCCATTACGCGGGATGGGGGCCTCTCCTCCAGTACGCGGGATGGGGGCCTCTCCTCCAGTACGCGGGATGGGGGACTTCTCCTTCCAGTACGCGGGACGGGGGACTCTCCTCCAGTACGCGGGACGGGGGACTCTCCTCCAGTACGCGGGACTCTCCTCCAGTACGCGGGACGGGGGACTCTCCTCCAGTACGCGGGACGGGGGACTCTCCTCCAGTACGCGGGACGGGGGACTCTCCTCCAGTACGCGGGACGGGGGACTCTCCTCCAGTACGCGGGACGGGGGACTCTCCTCCAGTACGCGGGACGGGGGACTCTCCTCCAGTACGCGGGACGGGGACTCTCCTCCAGTACGCGGGACGGGGGACTCTCCTCCAGTACGCGGGACGGGGGACTCTCCTCCAGTACGCGGGACGGGGGACTCTCCTCCAGTACGCGGGACGGAGGCCTCTCCTCCAGTACGCGGGACGGAGGCCTCGCCTCCAGTACGCGGGACGGAGGCCTCTCCTCCAGTACGCGGGACGGAGGCCTCTCCTCCAGTGCGCGGGACGGGGGCCTCTCCTCCAGTGCGCGGGACGGGGGCCTCTCCTCCAGTACGTGGGACGGGGGCCTCTCCTCTATTACGCGGGACGGAGGCCTCTCCAGTACGCGGGACGGAGGCCTCTCCTCCAGTACGCGGGACGGAGGCCTCTCCTCCAGTACGCGGGACGGAGGCCTCTCCTCCAGTACGCGGGACGGAGGCCTCTCCTCCAGTACGCGGGACGGAGGCCTCGCCTCCAGTACACGGGACGGAGGCCTCTCCTCCAGTACGCGGGACGGAGGCCTCGCCTCCAGTACGCGGGACGGAGGCCTCGCCTCCAGTACGCGGGACGGAGGCCTCGCCTCCAGTACGCGGGACGGAGGCCTCGCCTCCAGTACGCGGGACGGAGGCCTCGCCTCCAGTACGCGGGACGGAGGCCTCTCCTCCAGTACGCGGGACGGGGGCCTCTCCTCCAGTACGCGGGACGGAGGCCTCGCCTCCAGTACGCGGGATGGAGGCCTCTCCTCTGATGAGATGTTGGAAAAGTTGGGCTTGTTTAGTTTAGAAATGAGATCTGGCACAGGACTTATTCCTTCCACAGACCATGCAGTCAGACTGTGAAGGCCGACCACAAGCCGTAGTAATGGCCGACACTAGAACAGCCTTTATACGAGTGCTGGAGAATTTCCTCAGTACACAGAACTTTGTGGGTTATGAATAAATTAGAGACAACATGTATGATTGGAGAAAGGTTGAGCTTGATGGAACGGGGTCTTTTCTCAACCTATGTAACAGTCACAGTGCAGGGACTTGACTGATTTGGTGCATTCAGGAGACCACCACGACGCAGGGAGGGAATGGGTCAGGTGACCGCCATGGTGTAGGGAGAGGAATAGGGGAAGAAGACCAGTAAGACACCAAAGGACTGGAGACAGAGGACACTGCTCACCTTGATCCCTGGAGTCCGCCTCAGAGTGATACACGTCATTCTCCTGTTTGACTTTCATCGGACGTTCCAGTTTTCGTGCTCGACTTCCTGTAAGATACCGTCAGGTCAGAGGACAACAGACAAGGCGCTGCGCCATCCCAAAGCTGGTTCCTCCCCGATGCTCACTCCACAAGCCCACATCACCCGCTGAGCCCGATTATGACAGAACGGTCACACGAGCCGCACATATAGACCTGACCTCGGACAGGTTGTCTCCTTGTCGTCTCTTTTCCCGGGATGATTTCCTCCAGGTCACGGCATTGTATTTTTAGCAGAATGTCCGGGACGAGGACGCCAGCACCTGTCAGTGTGACACGAGACAGAGGCATGAAGAGGTCACACGGCCGCGACAGCAGCCATGATGTCCACATCTCCACACAATGTCTCCACCACCGAGCACTATACACTGACCGTGCGGCGATACGGCTCGCACTCACTTGTTGGCGGCTTGCCGCGCTCACGATCGCCGGACTTCTCGATCTTCACCAGCAGATTTGGGTTCAGGATCCTGTAACCTGGAAGAAGGAAGAAACATGAGGCTGCGGACAGAGCTCTGGATGTAACTAGAGTAGAAGAAGTGGGAATTACATGCAGCCTTGGATGTGAGTAATCAGATCGGGATGTCACTAGAGTCTAACGCCGAATGCGGCCATCGATGGGACTGCAGAATAAGTGGTGAACGCAACTGTGGGTGTAACCAGTGGATGGGACTTGTTCTCCCGTCACCTACAGAACTTCAGAAGAGGCTGGGACCATAGCTAGAAATGTGACTGGGGAAACAACTGTCTGCAGCTCTGGAAGTGACTAGAGTAGATCCACTATGGATGCAGCTCTGGATGTAACTGGAGTTACAAAATGGTAAATTCAACTTTACATGTGACAAGAGGAAAAAAAAAAAAAAAAAAAGCTGTGACCCTTCTATATGGAGGAGGCAGAACATGAGGCATGGACGCAAGAGGACTGAGAACCAATCATCCATGAAAAGCTTCACAGCAGGTGTCCGGTGAAGGAACACTGTGCGTTTCACATCACCGCGGGGTCTCCAGCACTGATCGTCCTGTGTGGTTTGCAGGCTAGTCATAAAAGACTACACGCCCCGGTATACTACAGGAAATATGACGGCGGACGCCATCCGTGAGAGCAAGAAACTACAGACAACACGGCCGCTGCCGACACGTCTCATCTGTGCGCAAAACACAGTCCCGTACTACTGACAACTAATGGCTCCTGCACTGCGCAGAGTGATCAGCGGCGAGGAACGCGTGCAAGCCACATGTACATCACTACTATATGTACACCCCCCCACTATAATGTACACCCCCTCACCATATATACACCCTCCCTGCTATATGTACTCCCCCTCTACTATATGTACAGCCCCCCCTACTACATGTACACCCCCACTATATGTACACCCCCTCACTATAATGTACACTCTCCCTACTATATGTACTCCCCCTCTACTATATGTACACCCCCTCCTACTACATGTACACCCCCCCTACTATATGTACACCCCCTCCTACTATATGTACACCCCCTCCTACTATATGTACACCCCCTCCTACTATATGTACACCCCCTCCTACTACATGTACACCCCCTCCTACTACATGTACACCCCCCTACATGTACACCCCCCCACTATAATGTACACCCCCTCACTATAATGTACACTCTCCCTACTATATGTACTCCCCCTCTACTATATGTACACCCCCTCCTACTACATGTACACCCTCCCTACTATATGTACACCACCCCTACTACATGTACACCCCCTCCTACTACATGTATACACCCTCCTACTACATGCACACCCCTCATACTACATGCACACCCCCCCTACTACATGTACAACCCCCTACTACATGTACACCCCCCACTACATGTACACCCCCCACTATATGTACACCCCCTCACTATAATGTACTCTCCCTACTATATGTACTCCCCCTCTACTACATGTACACCCCCTCCTACTTCATGTACACCCCCTCCTACTACATGTATACCACCTCCTACTACATGTACACCCCCTACTACATGTACACCCCCCTGCTATAATGTACAGCCCCCCCTACATGTACAGCCCCCTACTACATGTACACCCCCCACTATAATGTACACCCCCTCACTATAATGTACACTCTCCCTACTATATGTACTCCCCCTCTACTATATGTACACCGCCTTCTACTACATGTACACCACCCCTACTACATGTACACCCCTCCTACTACATGTACACCCCCTCCTACTACATGTATACACCCTCCTACTACATGCACACCCCTCCTACTACATGCACACCCCCCCTACTACATGTACAACCCCTACTACATGTACACCCCCCCACTACATGTACACCCCCACTATATGTACACCCCCTCACTATAATGTACTCTCCCTACTATATGTACTCCCCCTCTACTACATGTACACCCCTCCTACTTCATGTACACCCCCTCCTACTACATGTATACCACCTCCTACTACATGTACACCCCCTACTACATGTACACCCCCTGCTATAATGTACAGCCCCCCCTACATGTACAGCCCCTACTACATGTACACCCCCCACTATAATGTACACCCCCTCACTATAATGTACACTCTCCCTACTATATGTACTCCCCCTCTACTATATGTACACCGCCTTCTACTACATATACACCACCCCTACTACATGTACACCCCTCCTACTACATGTACACCCCCTCCTACTACATGCACACCCCCCCTAACATGTACAACCCCCTACTACATGTACACCCCCCACTATAATGTACACCCCCTCACTATAATGTACTCTCCCTACTATATGTACTCTCCCTACTATATGTACTCCCCCTCTACTATATGTACACCCCCTTCTACTACATGTACACCACCCCTACTACATGTACACCCCTCCTACTACATGTACACCCCTCCTACTACATGTACACCCCCTCCTACTACATGCACACCCCCTCCTACTACATGCACACCCCCCTACTACATGTACAACCCCTACATGTACACCCCCTCACTATAATGTACACTCTCCCTACTATATGTACTCCCCCTCTACTATATGTACACCCCCTCCTACTACATGTACATCCCCTCCCTACTACATGCACACCCCCTTCTACTAGATGCACACCCCCTCCTAGTACATGCACACCTCTCATACTACATGTACACCCCCCTACTACATGTACACCCCCCACTATAATGTACACTCTCCCTACTATATGTACTCCCCCTCTACTATATGTACTCCCCCTCTACTATATGTACAACCCCTCCTACTACATGTACACCCTCCCTACTACATGTACACCCCCCCACTACATGTACACCCCCCACTATATGTACACCCTCCCACTATATGTACACCCCCCCACTATATGTACACACCCCCACTATATGTACACTCTCCCTACTATATGTACTCCCCCTCTACTATATGTACACCCCTCCTACTATATGTACACCCCCTCCTACTATATGTACACCGTCCCTACTATATGTACACCCCCTCCTACTATATGTACACCCTCCCTACTATATGTACTCCCCCTCCTACTACATGCACACCCCCTCCTACTACATGCACACTCCCTCCTACATGTACACCCCCCTACTACATGTACACCCCCCACTATAATGTACACTCTCCCTACTATATGTACTCCCCCTCTACTATATGTACTCCCCCTCTACTATATGTACACCCCCTCCTACTACATGTACACCCTCCCTACTACATGTACACCCCCCCACTACATGTACACCCCCCACTACTCTGGAAGTGACTAGAGTAGATCCACTATGGATGCAGCTCTGGATGTAACTGGAGTTACAAAATGGTAAATTCAACTTTACATGTGACAAGAGGAAAAAAAAAAAAAAAAAAAAAGCTGTGACCCTTCTATATGGAGAGGCAGAACATGAGGCATGGACGCAAGAGGATGAGAACCAATCATCCATGAAAAGCTTCACAGCAGGTGTCCGGTGAAGGAACACTGTGCGTTTCACATCACCGCGGGGTCTCCAGCACTGATCGTCCTGTGTGGTTTGCAGGCTAGTCATAAAAGACTACACGCCCCGGTATACTACAGGGAATATGACGGCGGACGCCATCCGTGAGAGCAAGAAACTACAGACAACACGGCCGCTGCCGACACGTCTCATCTGTGCGCAAAACACAGTCCCGTACTACTGACAACTAATGGCTCCTGCACTGCGCAGAGTGATCAGCGGCGAGGACGCGTGCAAGCCACATGTACATCACTACTATATGTACACCCCCCTACTACATGTCACACCCCCCACTATAATGTACACCCCCTCACCATATATACACCCTCCTGCTATATGTACTCCCCCTCTAATATATGTACAGCCCCCCTACTACATGTACACCCCCCACTATATGTACACCCCCTCACTATAATGTACACTCTCCCTACTATATGTACTCCCCCTCTACTATATGTACACCCCCTCCTACTACATGTACACCCCCCTACTATATGTACACCCCCTCCTACTATATGTACACCCCCTCCTACTATATGTACACCCCCTCCTACTATATGTACACCCCCTCCTACTACATGTACACCCCCTTCTACTACATGTACACCCCCCTACATGTACACCCCCCTACTACATGTACACCCCCCCACTATAATGTACACCCCCTCACTATAATGTACACTCTCCCTACTATATGTACTCCCCCTTACTATATGTACACCCCTCCTACTACATGTACACCCTCCCTACTATATGTACACCACCCCTACTACATGTACACCCCCTCCTACTACATGTATACACCCTCCTACTACATGCACACCCCTCATACTACATGCACACCCCCTACTACATGTACAACCCCCTACTACATGTACACCCCCCACTACATGTACACCCCCCACTATATGTACACCCCCTCACTATAATGTACTCTCCCTACTATATGTACTCCCCCCTCTACTACATGTACACCCCCTCCTACTTCATGTACACCCCCTCCTACTACATGTATACCACCTCCTACTACATGTACACCCCCTACTACATGTACACCCCCCCTGCTATAATGTACAGCCCCCCTACATGTACACCCCCCTACTACATGTACACCCCCCACTATAATGTACACCCCCTCACTATAATGTACACTCTCCCTACTATATGTACTCCCCCTCTACTATATGTACACCGCCTTCTACTACATGTACACCACCCCTACTACATGTACACCCCCTCCTACTACATGTACACCCCCTCCTACTACATGCACACCCCTCCTACTACATGCACACCCCCCCTACATGTACAACCCCCTACTACATGTACACCCCCCACTATAATGTACACCCCCTCACTATAATGTACTCTCCCTACTATATGTACTCCCCCTCTACTATATGTACACCCCCTTCTACTACATGTACACCACCCCTACTACATGTACACCCCTCCTACTACATGTACACCCCTCCTACTACATGTACACCCCCTCCTACTACATGCACACCCCCTCCTACTACATGTACAACCCCCTACATGTACACCCCCTCACTATAATGTACACTCTCCCTACTATATGTACTCCCCCTCTACTATATGTACACCCCCTCCTACTACATGTACACCCCCTCCCTACTACATGCACACCCCCTTCTACTACATGCACACCCCTCCTAGTACATGCACACCCCTCATACTACATGTACACCGCCCTACTACATGTACACCCCCCACTATAATGTACACTCTCCCTACTATATGTACTCCCCTCTACTATATGTACTCCCCCTCTACTATATGTACTCCCCCTCTACTATATGTACACCCCCTCCTACTACATGTACACCCTCCCTACTACATGTACACCCTCCCTACTACATGTACACCCCCCACTACATGTACACCCCCCACTATATGTACACCCCCCCACTATATGTACACACCCCCACTATATGTACACTCTCCCTATTATATGTACTCCCCCTCTACTATATGTACACCCCTCCTACTATATGTACACCCCCTCCTACTATATGTACACCCTCCCTACTATATGTACACCCCCTCCTACTATATGTACACCCTCCCTACTATATGTACTCCCCCTCCTACTACATGCACATCCCCTCCTACTACATGCACACCCCCTCCTACTACATGCACACCCCTCATACTACATGTACACCCCCCTACTACATGTACACCCCCCACTATAATGTACACTCTCCCTACTATATGTACTCCCCCTCTACTATATGTACACCCCCTCCTACTACATGTACACCCTCCCTACTACATGTACACCCCCCCACTACATGTACACCCCCCCACTACATGTACACCCCCCACTATATGTACACCCCCACTATATGTACACCCCCCCACTATATGTACACACCCCCACTATATGTACACTCTCCCTACTATATGTACTCCCCCTCTACTATATGTACACCCCCTCCTACTATATGTACACCCCTCCTACTATATGTACACCCCTTCCTACTATATGTACAACCCTCCCTACTATATGTACTCCCCCTCCTACTACATGTACACCCCCCTACCTACTACATGACACCCCCTCCTACTACATGCACACCCCTCATTACCAATGTACACCCCCCTACTACATGTACACCCCCCACTATAATGTACACCCCCTACTATATGTACACCCCTCTACTTATATGTACACCCCCTCCATGACCTCCTACTACATGTACACCCCTCCTACTACATGTACACCCTCCCTACTACATGTACACCCCCACACTACATGTACACCCCCCACTATATGTACACCCCCTCCACTATATGTACTCCCCCTCTAATATATGTACACCCCCTCCTACTACATGTACACCCTCCCTACTATATGTACACCCCCTCCTACTACATGTACACCCTCCCTACTATATGTACTCCCCCTCCTACTACATGCACACCCCCTCCTACTACATGCACACCCCCTCATACTACATGTACACCCCCCCACACACTACAGTCATGGCCAAAAGTGTTATCATTGAAATTCTTACAGAACATTATCACATTCCACGTGTTTTCTTATACACAGGTTTATTTTCTATTTATTGGAAAAGCACAAACTAAAAAAAAAAAAAAAAAAAAAAAGGTAAATTGGACATAATTTCACACAAAACCCTAAAAATTTTCAGGACAACATCGTTGGCACCCTCAGGTTAATATTTAGTCACCCCGTTTGGAATAAATAACTGCAATCCCTTCCTACAACCATCCAGAAGCTTCTTCCTCCTCTCGGCCGGGGTCTTGGACTCTTCTTACAATCTGCTCCCGGTCTCATATTTCTCCCCACAGTGATTGTAAGATCTCTCCACAGGTGATCACTGGGATTTAGATCCGGACTCATCGCTGACACTTCACAACTCTCCAGAACTGTTTCCATCCATTTCTGGGGGCTTCTTGAAGTATGTTTTGGGTCACTGTGCTCCTGGAAGACCCATGACCGCATACCCAAAACGCACACCCAGCTTTCTGACATTGGGCACTACATGCCACCCAAAATCCTTTGGCAACCATCATATTTAATGATGCCTTGCACACAGTCGAGTCACCCAGTGCCAGAGGCAGCAAAACAATCCAAAACATCTGTGAACCTCCACCATATCTGACTGTAGGTACTGTGTCCTTTTCTTTGTAGGCCTCAGTCCATTTTCTGTAAACGGTAGAATGATGTGCTTCACCAAAAAGCTCTATCCTGGTCTCATCTGTCAACGAGACGCATTCCCAGAAGGATTTTGGCAAATTGCAGTTGAGCTTTTTTATGTCAGTGTCAGCAGTGGGGTCCTCCTGTGTCTCCTGCCATAGCATTTCATTCACATGTGGACAGATAGTTTGCGCTGACACTGATTCCCCCTGAGCCTGCAGGACAGCTTGGATTTCTTTGTGCCTTGATTGAGGCTTATCCACTATCCTGCGTTACAACCTTTCATCAATTTGTCTCTGCCGTCCACGTCCAGGGAGATTACTTACAGTGCCATGGGTTGTAAACCTCTTGATTGTGCTGCGCTCTGTGGACACAGGAACATCAAGATCTTTGGAGATGGACTTGTAACATTGAGATTGTTGATATTTTTCAACAATTTTGGTTCTCAGATCCTCAGTCAGTTCTCTTCTCCTCCTTCTGTTCTCCATCCTTAGTGTGGCTCACACAGACACACATCACAAAGATGAAGTCAACTTCTCCCCTTTTATCTGGTTTCAGGTGAGATTTTCATATTGCCCACACCTGTTACTTGCCACAGGCGAGTGTGCACGAGCATCAAATGCTTGAAACAAAGTTCTTTACCCACAATTTTGGAAAGTTGCCAACAGCTTTGTCCGGCCCATTTTTGGGGGTTTTGTATAAAATTTTGTCCAAATTGCCCTTTTTTGTTTATTTTTTTGTGTTGTTCCAAAACACACAAGGGAAATATACCTGTGTATAACGGGTTTTGTGAGTTTTTCCTCTTTAGGATTTTACCATCATTTTTCTACTTTAAATGGGATTTTGTGCTGTAGCCCCAGGAGGCTCACACATGGGTATAAGGAGGGGGACAGAATTCTTGGTTACACCATGGTGAAGGAGTATCCCAGACACCCAGTATGTGACAGTTCACAGGTGTGATGGACTCCTTGCTGGATCCCGGCCTCTATCGCCAGAGGCCCTGAATCCTCCATGCCTGGATCCTTGGGCAGCTGCCAGTGACACATGGCAGAGCCAACTACTGCACCTTCCTTCTGGAGTGAGAACTAAGCTTTATAAGTGTCCAATGTGAATTCAGCTCTGGGAGCAACTATGAACTTAACCTGCAGCTCTTTATGTGACTGGAGAATAGTCACTGTGTCTGCAGCTCTGGGTGTGACTAGAGGATAACACTTGTGAAGTGACAGGAGTAAAACAATAGTGCCAGCAGGAGATGTGCGGTCAGGGGGTGCAGTGCCCTGTAGCCTCCACTGGAGGGAGCTATCGGCCTCTCACCCAGATCCTGCAGGATGCGGTGAATCTCCTTCATGGCGTTCCTGTACAGTTCTCGCTGCCACTCCTCCATCACGTCCCAATCCTCCTCCTCAAAGCAAGCGGCCACATCGTGAAATGTCACCGTCACCTGAAGAGACCAGAGAACATGAAACGCTGGTAGACGAGGAACCACAAGTCACAGAACACTCATCCTCCATTCCTACCATGGCAGAGAGCGAGTCACATGTCCTCTTCTCTGGAAACGTCTCCATCATCGTCCGGAGTCATCTGCAAACAGATTACAATGTCACCTCCTATAAGAATACTCTGCAGAAAAGATGTGGATTCCAGTCCACGCTGCCCAAATAATAGGTTTCCAAGACGTAGTAGCAGTTAAGAAGTGGTTTAATCTACGCGTTTCAGGGTGTATGCCACCTCCTCCTCCTCAGGAAAATACCACATATAGCTTCTTATACCTCCTATAAGAAGCCATCCCTCCGGTACCCTCCTCCCCCTATAATGGGCCATCCCCCCGGTACCCTCTACATAACGGGCCATCCCCCCAGGTCTCCTCTCCCCCCCATAACGGGCCATCCCCCCCCAGGTCTCCTCTCCCCCCCATAACGGGCCATCCCCCCAGTACCCTCCCCATAACGGGCCATCCCCGCCGGTACCCTTCCCATAACGGGCCATCCCCCCAGGTCTCCTCTCCCCCCATAACAGGCCATCCCCCCAGGTCTCCTCTCCCCCCATAACGGGCCATCCCCCCAGGCACCCTCCTAACACTATAACGGGCCATCCCCCCCGGTACCCTCCCCATAATGGGCCGTCCCCGGGTCTCCTCCCTCTATAACGGGCCATCCCTCCGGTACCCTCCCCATAATGGGCCGTCCCCGGGTCTCCTCCCCTCTATAACGGGCCATCCCTCCGGTACCCTCCCCATAATGGGCCGTCCCCGGGTCTCCTCTCCCTATAACGGGCCGTCCCCTCCCCCTATAACGGGCCGTTCCCGGGTCTCCTCCCCCTATAACGGGCCGTCCCCTCCCCCTATAACGGGCTGTCCCCGGGTCTCCTCCCCCTATAACGAGCCGTCCCCTCCCCCTATAACGGGCCGTCCCCTCCCCCTATAACGGGCCGTCCCCTCCCCCTATAACGGGCCGTCCTCGGGTCTCTTCCCCCTATAATGGGCCGTCCCCGGGTCTCCTCCCCCTATAACGGGCCGTCCCCTCCCCCTATAACGGGCCGTCCCCTCCCCCTATAACGGGCCGTCCCCTCCCCCTATAACGGGCCGTCCCCTCCCCCTATAACGGGCCGTCCTCAGGTCTCTTCCCCTATAATGGGCCGTCCCCGGGTCTCCTCCCCTATAACGGGCCGTCCCCGGGTCTCCCCCTCTATAACGGGCCGTCCCCGGGTCTCCTCCCCTATAACGGGCTGCCCCCGGGTCTCCTCCCCCTATAACGGGCTGCCCCCGGGTCTCCTCCCCCTATAACGGGCTGTCCCCGGATCTCCTCCCCTATAACGGGCCGTCCCCGGGTCTCCTCCCCCTATAACGGGCCGTCCCCGGGTCTCCTCTCCCTATAACGGGCCGTCCCCGGGTCTCCTCTCCCTATAACGGGCCGTCCCCGGGTCTCCTCCCCTATAACGGGCCGCCCCCGGGTCTCCTCCCCTATAACGGGCCGTCCCCGGGTCTCCTCCCCTATAACGGGCCGTCCCCGGGTCTCCTCCCCTATAACGGGCCGCCCCCGGGTCTCCTCCCCTATAACGGGCCGCCCCCGGGTCTCCTCCCCTATAACGGGCCGTCCCCGGGTCTCCTCCCCCTATAACGGGCCGTCCCCGGATCTCCTCCCCCTATAACGGGCCGTCCCCGGGTCTCCTCCCCCTATAACGGGCCGTCCCCGGGTCTCCTCCCCCTATAACGGGCCGTCCCCGGGTCTCCTCCCCTATAACGGGCCGTCCCCGGGTCTCCTCCCCCTATAACGGGCCGTCCTCGGGTCTCCTCCCCTATAACGGGCCGTCCCCGGGTCTCCTCCCCTATAACGGGCCGTCCCCGGATCTCCTCCCCCTATAACGGGCCGTCCCCGGATCTCCTCCCCTATAACGGGCCGTCCCCGGGTCTCCTCCCCCTATAACGGGCCGTCCCCGGGTCTCCTCCCCCTATAACGGGCCGTCCCCGGGTCTCCTCCCCTATAACGGGCCGTCCCCGGGTCTCCTCCCCCTATAACGGGCCGCCCCCGGGTCTCCTCCCCCTATAACGGGCCGTCCCCGGGTCTCCTCCCCCTATAACGGGCCGTCCCCGGGTCTCCTCCCCCTATAACGGGCCGTCCCCGGATCTCCTCCCCCTATAACGGGCCGTCCCCGGATCTCCTCCCCTATAACGGGCCGTCCCCGGGTCTCCTCCCCCTATAACGGGCCGTCCCCGGGTCTCCTCCCCCTATAACGGGCCGTCCCCGGGTCTCCTCCCCCTATAACGGGCCGTCCCCGGGTCTCCTCCCCTATAACGGGCCGTCCCCGGGTCTCCTCCCCTATAACGGGCCGTCCCCGGGTCTCCTCCCCTATAACGGGCCGTCCCCGGGTCTCCTCCCCTATAACGGGCCGTCCCCGGATCTCCTCCCCCTATAACGGGCCGTCCCCGGATCTCCTCCCCCTATAACGGGCCGTCCCCGGATCTCCTCCCCTATAACGGGCCGTCCCCGGGTCTCCTCCCCCTATAACGGGCCGTCCCCGGATCTCCCCCCCCTATAACGGGCCGTCCCCGGGTCTCCTCCCCCTATAACGGGCCGTCCCCGGATCTCCTCCCCCTATAACGGGCCGTCCCCGGGTCTCCTCCCCTATAACGGGCCGTCCCCGGGTCTCCTCCCCTATAACGGGCCGTCCCCGGGTCTCCTCCCCTATAACGGGCCGTCCCCGGGTCTCCTCCCCTATAACGGGCCGTCCCCGGGTCTCCTCCCCTATAACGGGCCGTCCCCGGGTCTCCTCCCCTATAACGGGCCGTCCCCGGGTCCCCGCTGAGTTCTCACCCGGCTGCTTGGACTCCGGCTCTATTTCTCTTTCACATGAACTCGGAACCGGAAATGCCGGTCACTCTGCGCCTGCGCACTGATGATAAGAAGCTGTTCACAGATCACTGCTTGCCCTCAATGGCCGCAGGTGGATGATGGGGCGTGGCTCATGTAGACCCCGCCCACACCATGTCTAGTTGCTCCGGCAGCAGTGTGGTCCCAGTAGCGCCGGGCGGTCGCAGTAATCGGTGGTGTCCGCTCCTAGCGGCGGTGCCCTGTCAGCAGGAGGGTCTGTTTGGACAGCGCCCTCTTCAGGCGGCCCATCACTGTGGACGGTTGTGTCTTCTCTCAGACTCATCCGTCTTTTCTGTCAGGTTTGCAGTGTGAACAGCGTCGAGGCTGTGTGCGGTCTTCCGCGCCTCTCGCCCGCGGTTATTAGTAATTTGTCATGAGAATATTTGGTCCTGATTAACCCTTTCCCTGCAGCTCATCCTGTCCTCCGGTGCTGCGCTGTGGTCGTCGTGCGGACGGCGGATTTCTGAGGAGACTCCTCCGTTAGCGCCGGTGGAGGACGCCGCGGTGCCGGAGACAGAGTCAGCACAACGTCCTGTGGGTGGAGAACGTTTCTGGCTGCGCCCGGGCTCTGCCGTCCTCGGGAGGGCGCCACCGTGCAGAAAGCGGAGCCCGGAGTCAGACCCCAAAGCCGGGGCGGGGCCGCTGGGTCAGCTACGTGGCGAACAGCGTCAGTGTGCTCAAGACGGCCAAAGTCGCTGCCGCGGTCACTCACCCGCAGCCATAGTGGTCGTGTGGTGAGGCTGCGGTCACGTGTATCTGTGCGCAGCGTTTCAGCCGCATTTATCCGCATGCGTCGGGGACATGAGTTTACGTACGCACGTGTCGTTTCACGGTGTCCGGTGAACGCAACATGTTGCATTTTTTTGAAGAGTCAAAAATCCGTCAAATATGTGCAGTCATGCAGAGGAGTGCGTCAAAGCAACGCATTACTGTCTGAGGGACCCAATGGTACGCAAGGACACGCGCATGGATGCTTTCAAAGCGCATGCGGACTTCAGACTGCGCATGTCCAGGAACTGATTACAGCACCTGGAAATATCGAACGCATGCCCATAAACAACGCACACGCGTACAAAAACGCATGCACACACCGCTGTTTTTTGGTGTTATGTTGATGTGGATAAATAACGCTGTGTAAACATGCAGATGACGCTGCACACAGACGCTAATGTGAAACCGGCCTAAATCTTCCTTTCCTCCATCCAGGGTAATATTGATAATATGTCCCATCTGGTGCTCGGGGACAGTGACACCATCGACCTGAATGATTTTACAGGCCAAGGCTGAATTTCAGTCCCAGTCCGTAGCTGCCCCCCACCATCTGACACTGAGAGCACATCAGTCGGCGGCGCCCGGACCACCCCTCTAAGAGGCCCATTAAGCCATCAAGAGCGGCGTAAGACATACCAGTGCTGACACATCGCGGCCGCCATGTAATACTTTATCCCCTGACATTTCTCCTTACCGGTGTACAGTGGCTCTAAAGGAAGGGAGCACGCTGTCCCAGGCTGCAGCGGCAATAGGGGAAGGGAGGGCGTTCTCCCGGTGTACAGCGGCTCTAAGGGAAGGAAGAGCGCTGTCCCGGTGTACAGGGACTCTGGAGGAAGGGAGGGCGCTCTCCTGGTATACGGCGGCTCTAGGGGAAGGGAGGGCGCTCTCCCGGTCTATGGCGGCTCTGGGGTAAAGGAGGGCGCTATCCCGGTGTACAGGGACTCTGGAGGAAGGGAGGGCGCTCTCCTGGTGTACGGCAGCTCTGGGGGAAAGGAGGGCGCTATCCCGGTGTACAGGGCCTCTGGAGGAAGAGAGGGCGCTCTCCCAGTGTACGGCTGCTCTGGGGAAAAGGAGGGCGCTATCCCGGTGTACAGGGCCTCTGGAGGAAGGAGGGCGCTCTCCTGGTGTACGGCGGCTCTGGGGGAAAGGAGGGCGCTATCCCGGTGTACAGGGCCTCTGGAGGAAGGGAGTGCGCTCTCCCAGTGTACGGCTGCTCTAGGGGATGGGAGGGCGCTATCCCAGGCTGCAGCAGCAATAGGGGAAGGGAGGGCGCTCTCCCACTGTACGGCAGCTCTGGAGGGAGAGTGCTGTCCCAGTGTACAGGGCCTCTGGAGGGAGGGCGCTATACCGGTGTACAGGGCCTCTGAAGGGAGGGCGCCCTCCCAGTGTACGGCGGCTCTAGGGGGAGGGCGCTATCCCAGGCTGCAGCGGCTCTGGAGGAAGGGAGGGCGCTCTCCCAGGCTGCAGCGGCTCTGGAGGAAGGGAGGGCATCATCCCGGTGTACGGCGGCTCTGGAGGGAGGGTGCTCTCCCGGTGTACGACAGCTCTGGGGGAAGGGGAGGCGTCATCCCCGTGTACAGTGGCTCTGGGGGAAGGGAGGGCGCTCTCCCAGTGTACAGCGGCTCTGGAGGAAGGGAGGGCATCATCCCGGTGTACGGCGGCTCTGGAGGGAGGGTGCTCTCCCGGTGTACGGCGGCTCTGAAGGAAGGGAAGGCGCTCTCCCAGTGTACAGCGGCTCTGGAGGAAGGGAGGGCGTCATCCCGGTGTACGGCGGCTCTGGAGGAAGGGAGGGTGCTGTCACGGTGTACAGCGGCTCTGGGGGAAGGGAGGGCGCTCTCCCAGTTTACGGCGGCTCTGGAGGAAGGGAGGGCGTCATCCCGGTGTACGGCGGCTCTGGAGGGAGGGCGCTGGCTCTGGGGGAAGGAGGGCGCTCTCCCAGTTTACGGCGGCTCTGGAGGAAAGGAGGGCGTCATCCCAGTGTACGGCGGCTCTGGAGGAAGGGAGGGTGCTGTCACGGTGTACAGCGGCTCTGGGGGAAGGGAGGGCGCTCTCCCAGTTTACGGCGGCTCTGGAGGAAGGGAGGGCGTCATCCCGGTGTACGGCGGCTCTGGAGGGAGGGCGCTGTCACGGTGTACAGCGGCTCTGGGGGAAGGGAGGGCGCTCTCCCAGTTTACGGCGGCTCTGGAGGGAGGGCGTCATCCCGGTGTACGGCGGCTCTGGAGGGAGGGCGCTGTCACGGTGTACGGCGGCTCTGGGGGAAGGGAGGGCGCTCTCACGGTGTACGGCGGCTCTGGAGGGAGGGCGTCATCCCGGTGTACGGCGGCTCTGGAGGAAGGGAGGGCGCTCTCACTGTGTACAGTGGCTCTGGAGGAAGGGAGGGCGCTGTCACGGTGTACAGTGGCTCTGGAGGAAGGGAGGGCGCTGTCACGGTGTACAGTGGCTCTGGAGGAAGGGAGGGCGCTGTCACGGTGTACAGTGGCTCTGGAGAAAGGGAGGGCGCTGTCACGGTGTACAGCGGCTCTGGGGGACATGAGAGCATTGTCGCAATGTTGGAGGAACGCTCTGTAGGATAGTCGATCCTTTACAAGCCTAGATGGGTCCACCAGGGTCTGCCGTTATCTTGACAGACGGTATAACCGGACCTTGCCCAGCGTGACTGGCTCGCTCTGATTAGTCGCACAGGACGGTGGCAGTTGCCGATGACATGACCACAGAATTTAATGGAAAACTCCTATGATCACTATGTAATAGAAAAATCCTTTTTGCAAAAAAATAAATAAAAAAAATGTAAGTGTTTAAAAATATAAACAATCATCAGCCTCGCAGGGGTCTAACACCCCCACAATCATCTGGCTGCTAACATTAGGAGTCCGAACAGCACAGCGCCACACACCGAGCAGTGGCTGTTCTCAGTACTGCAGCTCAGAAGACATTCAGTTCACTAGCAGCAGAGCTGCGCACGGAGCTGTACGGACCCCAGCATGTACATTCCCGGCAGGCAGCAGCTCATCAGTCACCGTGCTGGGGGTCAGACCCTCACCGATTGTTGGAGGGTCACCAATGTCGAACTCCTTTATGACTACAAAGACAGAATTGATAAACCCCAAGTACCATCATCAGCTGGTGAGGAGAGGACAGATCCCGCATGGTGGAGGCTCAGCTGTCTCTGTGGTGCGTCCTCTCATGGACCCGGTGGTTGGACCTCTGGTGGAAGCTCTTGTCACAGTACTGGCACTTGTACGGCCTCTCCCCCGTGTGCGTCCTCTGATGATCTTTCATGTTGGACTTTTTCCGGAAAGCCTTCCCGCAGGTGGAGCACTGATGAGGTTTCACCCCCGTGTGGATTTTCTGGTGCCGGGCGAAGCTGGAATTGTCCCGGAAGCTCTTGTCGCACTGGGGGCACTTGTACGGCCGCTCGCCCGTGTGCGTCCGCAGGTGGATCTTGAGGTGGAAGCCGCGGATGAAGCTCTTGTCGCAGTGGGTGCACTTGTAGGGCCTCTCCCCCGTGTGTGTCCTCATGTGCATCTGGAAATTAGAATTCGTGCAGTTCTTGCCACAAATACCGCAGATAATAATCGCCTGACCACACTGCTGCAAACTGATGGGACCGTCCTCCACCACCGGGAGGGGACGCCAGGGCTCACACACTGGGAAGAGTCGTGAATGAGTCTCGTTCTCTTTGGGGTCAGGCCGCTGGTTTTGGTCAGATTTGTGTAACATGGCCACAGATTTAATCTGCCGGGTGACTGCCTTCCTCCGAGTCCAATCCTCACAGGTCTCCTCGGGAGTCGGGTCTCTGGTGCTCGTGGACGGCGGTCTGGAGTCAGTCACGGTCCACTCACGGCCGACCTCTGAAATAAAGAGAGAGTCTGAATCCTCAGTGGACGGATGCTCCAGTCACATCCAAAGCTGTGTATCTGCAGTGTCCGATCACTCACTGCTGACTGCACGGCCAGAGGTGGCATCACTGCGACCCCGAACCAGCAGGGAGTGCAGCAAGTAAGAGAAGCCTGGGCTGTGTCACCACTGGTTATTACATGATAACACTGTCATACGGCCGGCGCCGCCATCTTACCGGACATCTGGAAACCACAACCTCCGTCCTCCGCCTCCTCCTTAACCATCCCGGTGTGGAGAGAGCCGAGCACGAGACCTGGGGCAGAGAGAACAGATATGTGGACGGGGCAAAAAGGGACAATATATGTGTGAGGACTGGCGGCAGCTACCTGGGGTGCAGTCCTGCGGGGACGTGGCGGGGTCTCCGGTGTCGCCTACATCCTCATCTGTTATAGGCAGTAAATCTGGACAACACACAAAGGATGTGATCCCTGCACCGGAGGGCAAACAGGCAGGCGTCAGCCGCACGCCCAACTCACCGGGCTCAGCCTTTATGTCCCTCTGGTCAACCTCCGCACAACCTCGGTAGTTTATCCGCAGCACGATATCCGGCCCGAACCCTGCAACGTCCGAGAGAAGAAAACTGATGACCTATGAGAGAAATGGCGTGCGCTCCAGCAAAATAACAGAAATCCGTACAAAGACCCCGTTACACGGAATGCAGTACACTCTGCGCCCACATGGTGTCAGTACAGAGACATCCTATTACACAGGGTGCAGGCCCTCTATTATTACAAGTGCAATACACACAGTGACCACATGGTGTCAGCACAGAGACATCCTATTACATGGGGCGCAGTACACAGTGACCACATGGTGTCAGTACAGAAACACCCTATTACACTGGGTGCAGACCCTCTTAAGAGTGCAGTACAAACAGTGACCACATGGTGTCAGCACAGAGACCCCTTATTACACAGGGTGCAGGCCCTCTATTATTACAAGTGCAATACACACAGTGACCACATGGTGTCAGCACAGAGACATCCTATTACACAGGGTGCAGCCCTCTATTATTACAAGTGCAATACACACAGTGACCACATGGTTCAGCACAGAGACACCTATTACATGGGCGCAGTACACAGTGACCACATGGTGTCAGACAGAACACCCTATTACACTGGTGCAGACCCTCTTAAGAGTGCAGTACAACAGTGACCACATGGTGTCAGCACAGAGACCCCTTATTACACAGGGTGCAGGCCCTCTATTATTACAAGTGCAATACACACAGTGACCACATGGTGTCAGCACAGAGACATCCTATTACACAGGGTGCACACCCTCTATTATTACAAGTGCAATACACACAGTGACCACATGGTATCAGCACAGAGACCCCTTATTACAGGGGCGCAGTACACAGTGACCACATGGTGTCAGCACAGAGACACCCTATTACACTGGGTGCAGACCCTCTTACTACGAGTGCAATACACACAGTGACCACATGGTGTCAGCACAGAGACATCCTATTACACTGGGTGCAGACCCTCTTACTACGAGTGCAATACACACAGCGACCACATGGTGTCAGTACAGAGACACCCTATTACACGGTGCAGACCCTCTTACTACGAGTGCAATACACACAGCGACCACATGGTGTCAGCACAGAGACACCCTATTACACAGGGTGCACACCCTCTATTATTACAAGTGCAATACACACAGTGACCACATGGTGTCAGCACAGAGACCCCTTATTACATGGGGCGCAGTACAGTGACCACATGGTGTCAGCACAGAGACACCCTATTACACTGGGTGCAGACCCTTACTACGAGTGCAATACACACAGTGACCACATGGTGTCAGCACAGAGACATCCTATTACACTGGGTGCAGACCCTCTTACGAGTGCAATACACACAGCGACCACATGGTGTCAGTACAGAGACACCCTATTACACTGGGTGCAGACCCTCTTACTACGAGTGCAATACACACAGCGACCACATGGTGTCAGTACAGAGACACCCTATTACACTGGGTGAAGACCCTCTTACTATGAGTGCAATACACACAGCGACCACATGGTGTCAGTACAGAGACACCCTATTACACTGGGTGCAGACCCTCTTACGAGTGCAATACACACAGCGACCACATGGTGTCAGTACAGAGACACCCTATTACACTGGGTGCAGACCCTCTTACTACGAGTGCAATACACACAGCGACCACATGGTGTCAGTACAGAGACACCCTATTACACTGGGTGAAGACCCTCTTACTATGAGTGCAATACACACAGCAACCACATGGTGTCAGCACAGAGACATCCTATTACACAGGGTGCAGACCCTCTATTATTACAAGTGCAATACACAGTGACCACATGGTGTCAGCACAGAGACCCCTTATTACATGGGGCGCAGTACACAGCGATCACATGGTGTCAGTACAGAGACCCCTATTACACAGGGTGCAGACCCTCTTACTACGAGTGCAATACACACAGTGACCACATGGTGTCAGCACAGAGACCCCTTATTACATGGGGCGCAGTACACAGCGATCACATGGTGTCACTACAGAGACCCCTATTACACAGGGTGCAGACCCTCTATTATTACAAGTGCAATACACAAAGTGACCACATGGTGTCAGCGTAGGGTCTGGGTGTCTCCCCACAGGCAGTGATAGACGCTGCGCCCCTCATTTAGGATTTTTCAGCAGCTACCTTCCTGGGAGTGACCGCGCCTCTTGGATTCCTCTTCGCTGGTGATTCGGATCACGACCCCCGAATTCTCAATACGATAGCCTGAGAAGGGAAATGGCGTGATGAGATGAAAAAAACGCAAGGCCTCCTTACTGTCCCACCAATACCCTCACAACGCTCACACTGCAGTCAGGCACCGGTTTGTGGGGCCCCGTTGTGGCTTGCGTCCGAATCCCCCACAAAACGGGATTTGAGCGTATGTGCCAGCAGGGCCATAGACTATAATGGTGCCGGCAGAGCCAATGTGCCGTGCACCGTGTTTGGGCGCGTACGCCTACTGGAGGCGAAACCCAGACTTAGCAGATGGGGCCACCGAGCGAGTAACTAAACGCAATGAATCAGCTCCCGGACAGTTATTGCTCCACTATCCCAGACTCAGCGCTCTCCACAGACCTCATCGGCAGCCCCACATCCCTCCGGACATTCTCCCTCTTTTCTCCTCCTCACTGCTGGCGATACATCTCCCGGTTCAGAGCCCCACAGCCGACACCCGCAAATACTTCTCCCTCCTGTCACTCACCACCTACTGGAAACTATCGTAACCTCTCCAACACAAAACCCGTTCCCTTCGCCCCCGCTCTGCTGCTCTTTCTCTGGAGCAATAAGCGCCACATCATTAATGACCTCTGTACCGCGCGTAGCCTGTCCTTCCTGGCCTCATCAAAACATGGCTGCCTCAGAGTAACCCTTGACTCTGCCCTGTCCTTCACACCGCACATCCAAGCTCTCCACCTCCTGTCGCCTCCAGCTCAAAAATATTTCCAGAATCCGTCCTTTCCTCATCTACTAAAATGCTTGTGCATGCCCTCATCATCTCCCGCCTCCACTACTGCAACATCCTTTTCTCTGGCCTCCCTGCTAACACCCTGGCACCTCTCCAGTCCATCTTAACTCTGCTGCCCGCCTAATTCATCTCTCCCCTCTCTACTACTTCGCTTCTCCCCTCTGCAGATCTCTCCACTGGCTCCATTCCCTCAGCGCATCCAGTTCACATTACTAACGCTGACCTACAAGGCCATCTATAACCTGTCTCCCGGTCGGGAGCGGGACGGTGCTGAGATGCTGTGCTGTTTACATGGACTCTGGGGGTGCAGCAGTCAGTCAGGCGGCACTTACCGAGGTGGAGGAGCACATTGTGGATCTCATGCATGGCGCTCCCATAAAGACGGCGCTGCCAGTCTGACAGGACGTCCCACTGCTCCTCCGAGAACGAGGCGATCACTTCTGTGAATGAGATGGAGGCCTGAGGAGGAAGAGTCAGCAATCAGTAACACATGGCGGTCACAACGGGCGTCCCTGGGCTCCTTCATGTATGTGGACTTGGGGGGACTTACCCGCTGAGCTGCCTCCATGGTCTGCAGCTCTCTGCCGGGCAAAACGAGGTGTGCTGCACAAGGTCCGGACAGCTCCGCCCGCTGGACACGGCCCGGACAGCTCCGCCTGCTGGACACTGCCTGGACAGCTCGGCCCGCACAGCTCTCCGCCCGCT
Source organism: Oophaga sylvatica (assembly GCA_033576555.1). Taxonomy (NCBI): domain Eukaryota; kingdom Metazoa; phylum Chordata; class Amphibia; order Anura; family Dendrobatidae; genus Oophaga; species Oophaga sylvatica. The sequence continues at coordinate 74,532 of JARQOD010002142.1, forward strand.
GGACACGGCCCGGACAGCTCCGCCCGCTGGACACCGTCCGGACAGCTCCGTCCGCTGGATACAGCCCGCACAGCTCCGCCCGCTGGACACGGCCCGGACAGCTCCGCCCGCTGGACACGGCCCGGTCAGCTCGGCCCGCACAGCTCCGCCTGCTGGACACGGCCCGCAAAGCTCCGCCCGCTGGACACGGCCCGGACAGCAGCAGTCAGTGGGGCACACAGGTCCAGTACGGCGACCACAAGCTCCAGAGCGTCTAAACATACAGAAGAAGACAGATCAGATTTCCATTTCCAGCAGTTTTTCTCCAAATCAGATTTATTGTGTTTTCTCCTTGATGATGACGCAATAAACAGATGAATATATTTTCTTGTGAGCGCGACGCCTCGGACCCTCCATTAGCCTGAACTGAGTGTGGAGTGAGGGGGGGACTGCAGATGACTTCCTAGTAATCAATGACGGTATAGGAACATAGCGGGGAAGAGGCGCAATCAGAACTGAGGAGTGCGGGGATGAGGGGAAGTGCGGCTGTCGGGGCAGGGAGAAGTAGCAGTCAGGGCACGGGGTGGAAAGGAAGAGCGGCCTTTCGTGCGGCGAGGAGGGGAAGAATTGCAGTCGTGATAGAGGGGAAGAATGGTCAACGGGGCACAGGAGGAGGGAAGGAGCGGCCATCGGCTCATGGAGATGTGGAAGTTGGGGAGCGGGATAGAAAAAGCAGCCTTCGGGGCAGGAAGATGTGACAGTCAGGACAGGGGGTGTAAGGGAAGAGCGGCCCTCGGGGCACGGCGGAGGGGAAGAGGGGCCCTTGGGGACAGCGGAGAGGAAGAACTGCCCTAGGGGCACGGCGGAGGGGAAGAGCGCCCTCAGGGCACGGCGGAGGGGAAAAAACTGCCCTCGGGCACGGCGGAGGGGAAGAGCGGCCCTCGGGGCACGGTGGAGAGGAAGAACTGCCCTCGGGGCACGGCGGAGGGGAAGAGCGGCCCTCAGGGGACAGCGGAGAGGAAGAACTGCCCTCGGGGCACGGCGGAGGGGAAGAGCGGCCCTCGGGGCACGGCGGAGAGGAAGAACTGCCCTCGGGCACAGCGGAGGGGAAGAGCGACCCTCAGGGCACGGCGGAGAGGAAGAACTGCCCTCGGGGCAAGGCGGAGGGGAAGAGTGGCCCTTGGGTCACGGCGGAGGGGAAGAGCGGCCATTGGGGACAGCGGAGAGGAAGACCTGCACTCGGGCACGGCGGAGGGGAAGAGCGGCCCTCGGGGCACGGCGGAGGGGAAAAGCGGCCCTCGGGGCACGGCGGAGGGGAAGAGCGGCCCTCGGGGCACGGCGGAGGGGAAGAGCGGCCCTCGGGCACGGTGGAGGGGAAGAGCGGCCCTCGGGGCACGGCGGGGGGGAAAAGCGGCCCTCTGGGCACGGAAGAGGGGCCCTTGGGGAAGAGCGGCCCTCAGGGCACGGCGGAGGGGAAAAGCGGCTCTCTGGGCACGGAAGAGGGGAAGAGCGGCCCTCGGGCACGGCGGAGGGGAAGAGCGGCCTCGGAGAACGGGGGAGGGAAGAGCGCCTCAGGGCAGACGGAGGGAAAAGCGCTCTCTGGGCACGGAAAAAGGGAAGAGCGGCCTCGGGCACGGCGAGGGGAAGAGCGGCCCTCGGAGAACGGCGGAGGGAAGTGCGGCCCTCGGGGCACGGCGAGAGGGAAGAGCGGCCCTCGGGGCACGGCGGAGGGGAAGAGCGCCCTCGGGCACGGCGGAGGGGAAAAAACTGCCCTCGGGGCACGGCGGAGGGGAAGAGCGGCCCTCGGGGCACGGTGGAGAGGAAGAACTGCCCTCGGGGCACGGCGGAGGGGAAGAGCGGCCCTCAGGGGACAGCGGAGAGGAAGAACTGCCCTCGGGGCACGGCGGAGGGGAAGAGCGGCCCTCGGGGCACGGCGGAGAGGAAGAACTGCCCTCGGGCACAGCGGAGGGGAAGAGCGACCCTCAGGGCACGGCGGAGAGGAAGAACTGCCCTCGGGGCAAGGCGGAGGGGAAGAGTGGCCCTTGGGTCACGGCGGAGGGAAGAGCGGCCATTGGGGACAGCGGAGAGGAAGACCTGCACTCGGGCATGGCGGAGGGGAAGAGCGGCCCTCGGGGCACGGCGGAGGGGAAAAGCGGCCCTCGGGCACGGCGGAGGGGAAAAAGCGGCCCTCGGGGCACGGCGGAGGGGAAGAGCGGCCCTCGGGGCACGGTGGAGGGGAAGAGCGGCCCTCGGGGCACGGCGGGGGGGAAAAGCGGCCCTCTGGGCACGGAAGAGGGGCCCTTGGGGAAGAGCGGCCCTCAGGGCACGGCGGAGGGGAAAAGCGGCTCTCTGGGCACGGAAGAGGGGAAGAGCGGCCCTCGGGCACGGCGGAGGGGAAGAGCGGTCCCTCGGAGAACGGGGAGGGGGAAGAGCGGCCCTCAGGGCACGACGAGGGGAAAAGCGGCCCTCTGGGCACGGAAGAGGGGAAGAGCGGCCCTCGGGGCACGGCGGAGGGGAAGAGCGGCCCTCGGAGAACGGCGGAGGGGAAGGCGGCCCTCGGGGCACGGCGGAGGGGAAGAGCGGCCCTCGGGGCACGGCGGAGGGGAAGAGCGGCCCTCGGGGCACGGCGGAGGGGAAGAGCGGCCCTCGGGGCACGGCGGAGGGGAAGAGCGGCCCTCGGCACGCGAGGGAAGAGCGGCCCTCGGGCACGGCGGAGGGGAAGAGCGGCCCTCGGGGCACGGCGGAGGGGAAGAGCGGCCCTCGGAGAACGGCGGAGGGAAGAGCGGCCCTCGGGCACGGCGGAGGGGAAGAGCGGCCCTCGGGGCACGGCGGAGGGGAAGAGCGGCCCTCGGGGCACGGCGGAGGGGAAGAGGCCCTCGGGGCACGCGAGGAAGAGCGCCCTCGGGGCACGGCGGAGGGAAGAGCGGCCCTCGGCGGGGGGGAAGAGCGGCCCTCGGAGAACGGCGGAGGGAAGAGCGGCCCTCGGGGCACGGCGGAGGGGAAGAGCGCCCTCGGGGCACGGCGGAGGGGAAGAGCGGCTCGGCCGGCGGGGGACGGCCCGGAGGGAGGAAGACGGCCCTCGGGCACGGTGGGTAGGGAGATGCAGGGGAGCGGAGTAGAAAATGCAGCCGTCGGGGCAAGGAGATGTGGCAGTCAGGACGGGGTGGAGGGAGAGCAGCAGTCGGGGGTAACAAACCGCACCAAAAAGTACATAACCAAAGATCGCCCAATCACGTGATGATCTGGTGGAGCCACGTGACCCGGGCCGGGACTACCTCCGTGCACTCGGCCTCTCCTGCTTTTCTCCCCGTTTCTCCACAGTCGCCTCCAATTCGTTTCCAAAATCCAGATCCGGGATAGTAGCAGTGCGCAGGCGCAGTTCGCTTGCTCATCACGTGGTGCATGTTGTCCTGGGAGCAGGCGGCGGCCATGTTTCCGTAGTCCTCTCTCCGTGACCTGGGGGCGGCCGCGGCCATGTTATTGTAGCCCGAATCCCATGTTTGGCCTGATCCCTGTCCAGTGACGTCACATCCGGCCGCAGCACCGCGCTGTAGACAGCAGATATCTCAACCTCCTCAAAACTCCGCAATGACGTCACCTTACGTCATTAATGAGCCATGACGTCATGAATCACCTGATAAAAGCAAGGTGAGCAATGGTGACATCATACAGAAGCCGAGACCCCTCAATGCTGGGATCACTACAACTCTCATCATCCTGTGTATGTGACTACTCCCCCATCATCCTGTGTATGTGACTACTCCCCCATCATCCTGTATGTGACTACTCCCCCATCATCCGTGTATGTGACTACTCCCCCATCATCCTGTGTATGTGACTACTCCCCATCATCCTGTTATGTGACTACTCCCCCATCATCCTGTATATGTGACTACTCCCCCATCATCCTGCATGTGACTACTCCACCATCATCCTGTATGTGACTACTCCCCCATCATCCTGTGTATGTGACTACTCCCCCATCATCCTGTATGTGACTACTCCCCATCATCCTGTGTATGTGACTACTCCCCCATCATCCTGTATGTGACTACTCCCCCATCATCCTGTATGTGACTACTCCCCCATCATCCGTGTATGTGACTACTCCCCCATCATCCTGTATGTGACTACTCCCCCATCATCCTGTAATGTGACTACTCCCCCATCATCCTGTATGTGACTACTCCCCCATCATCCTGTATATGTGACTACTCCCCCATCATCCTGTATGTGACTACTCCCCCATCATCCTGATGTGACTACTCCCCATCATCCTGTTATGTGACTACTCCCCCATCATCCTGTATATGTGACTACTCCCCCATCATCCTGATGTGACTACTCCCCCATCATCCTGTATATGTGACTACTCCCCCATCATCCTGTATGTGACTACTCCCCCATCATCCTGTATGTGACTACTCCCCATCATCCTGTATGTGACTACTCCCCCATCATCCTGTATGTGACTACTCCCCCATCATCCTGTATATGTGACTACTCCCCCATCATCCTGCATGTGACTACTCCCCCATCATCCTGTATGTGACTACTCCCCCATCATCCTGTATATGTGACTACTCCCCCATCATCCTGCATGTGACTACTCCCCCATCATCCTGCATGTGACTACTCCCCCATCATCCTGTATGTGACTACTCCCCCATCATCCTGATGTGACTACTCCCCCATCATCCTGTATGTGACTTACTCCCACATCATCCTGATGTGACTACTCCCCCATCATCCTGTATGTGACACTCCCCCATCATCCTGTATGTGACTACTCCCCCATCCTGATGTGACTACTCCCCTATCATCCTGATGTGACTACTCCCCATCATCCTGATGTGACTACTCCCCCATCATCCTGCATTGTGACTACTCCCCATCATCCTGCATGTGACTACTCCCCCATCATCCTGCATGTGACTACTCCCCCATCATCCTGATGTGACTACTCCCCCATCATCCTGCATGTGACTACTCCCCCATCATCCTGTATGTGACTACTCCCCCATCATCCTGTATGTGACTACTCCCCCATCATCCTGTATGTGACTACTCCCCCATCATCCTGTGTATGTGACTACTCCCCCATCATCCTGGTATGTGACTACTCCCCCATCATCCTGTATGTGACTACTCCCCCATCATCCTGTGTATGTGACTACTCCCCCATCATCCTGTATGTGACTACTCCCCCATCATCCTGATATGTGACACTCCCCATCATCCTGTATATGTGACTACTCCCCCATCATCCTGTATATGTGACTACTCCCCCATCATCCTGTATGTGACTACTCCCCCATCATCCTGATGTGACTACTCCCCCATCATCCTGTAATGTGACTACTCCCCATCACCTGTATTGACTACCCCCATCATCCTGTATGTGACTACTCCCCCATCATCCTGTATGTGACTACTCCCCCATCATCCTGTTATGTGACTACTCCCCCATCATCCTGTATGTGACTACTCCCCCATCATCCTGTATGTGACTACTCCCCCATCATCCTGCATGTGACTACTCCCCCATCATCCTGTATGTGACTACTCCCCCATCATCCTGCATGTGACTACTCCCCCATCATCCTGTGTATGTGACTACTCCCCCATCATCCTTGTATGTGACTACTCCCCCATCATCCTGTATGTGACTACTCCCCCATCATCCTGTATGTGACTACTCCCCATCATCCTGATGTGACTACTCCCCATCATCCTGTATGTGACTACTCCCACCATCATCCTGCTATGTGACTACTCCCCCATCATCCTGTATGTGACTACTCCCCCATCATCCTGTATGTGACTACTCCCCATCATCCTTATGTGACTACTCCCCCATCATCCTGTATGTGACTACTCCCCATCATCCTGTATGTGACTACTCCCCATCATCCTGTATGTGACTACTCCCCCATCATCCTGTATATGTGACTACTCCCCCATCATCCTGTGTATGTGACTACTCCCCCATCATCCTGATATGTGACTACTCCCCCATCATCCTGTATGTGACTACTCCCCCATCATCCTGTATGTGACTACTCCCCCATCATCCTGTATATGTGACTACTCCCCATCATCCTGGTATGTGACTATCCCCATCCTGGGTATGTGACTACTCCCCCATCATCCTGGGTATGTGACTACTCCCCCATCATCCTGTATGTGACTACTCCCCCATCATCCTGTATGTGACTACTCCCCCATCATCCTGTATGTGACTACTCCCCCATCATCCTGTTATGTGACTACTCCCCCATCATCCTGCATGTGACTACTCCCCCATCATCCTGTATATGTGACTACTCCCCCATCATCCTGGTATGTGACTACTCCCCATCATCCTGTGTATGTGACTACTCCCCACATCCTGTATATGTGACACTCCCCATCATCCTGTATGTGACTACTCCCCCATCATCCTGTATGTGACTACTCCCCCATCATCCTGTATATGACTACTCCCCCATCATCCTGGTATGTGACTACTCCCCCATCATCCTGGGTATGTGACTACTCCCCATCATCCTGTATGTGACTACTCCCCCATCATCCTGCATGTGACTACTCCCCCATCATCCTGTATGTGACTACTCCCCCATCATCCTGCATGTGACTACTCCCCCATCATCCTGTGTATGTGACTACTCCCCCATCATCCTGTGTATGTGACTACTCCCCCATCATCCTGTGTATGTGACTACTCCCCATCATCCTGTGTATGTGACTACTCCCCCATCATCCTGTGTATGTGACTACTCCCCCATCATCCTGTGTATGTGACTACTCCCCCATCATCCTGTGTATGTGACTACTCCCCCATCATCCTGTTATGTGACTACTCCCCCATCATCTGGGTATGTGACTACTCCCCCATCCTGGGTATGTGACTACTCCCCCATCATCCTGGGTATGTGACTACTCCCCCATCATCCTGTATGTGACTACTCCCCCATCATCCTGTATGTGACTACTCCCCCATCATCCTGTGTATGTGACTACTCCCCATCATCCTGTGTATGTGACTACTCCCCCATCATCCTGCATGTGACTACTCCCCCATCATCCTGTATATGTGACTACTCCCCCATCATCCTGTGTATGTGACTGCTCCCGATCATCCTGTATATGTGACTACTCCCCCATTATCCTGTATATTCAGTGGTGTGAAAGAGTGTTCACCCCCTCCCTGATTTACTTGTCTTTTGCACTTAAATGTTTCTGATAAACAGATGTAAATATTAGACACAGATCACACAGTGCAGATTATAAATGAAGGGAATAAGAAATCCAAACCTCCAGGGTCCTGTGTGACAGTGTTTTCCCTCTCTCCTACCTTATAACATAAGTTAACTGTGGTTTATGACATCTTTGGGAAGCTGAGATCACATTCCCTTGCCACACCCAGGCCTGATTATAGCCAAACCTGTTTTCAATCAAGAAATTACTTAAATAGGACCTGCCTGACAAAGTGAAGTAGACCGAAAGATCCTCAAAGGTTAGACATCATGCCGCGATCCAAAGAAATTCTGGAACAAATGAGAAACAAAGTAATTGAGATCTATCAGTCTGGAAAAGATTATGAAGCCATTTCTAAAACTTTGGGACTCTAGTGAAGCACAGTGAGAGCCATTTGTGACGACTCAACCTTTTCTTAATCATGCCAGATGTAAATTGTGTCGGCCTAGAATCATAAACTGTTGACTCTTCTTGTAGGACGAATATTAACCCCTAATATTATCTCCTACAGTTTGTCTTCTGTTGCAGATGTAAGGTTCTTTGTCTCTGTTGACATGTTCCTTGAAACTCAGTTTTCCGTCTGCCATTTTGCTTTCTGTCTTTCTGCAGCTGTTGCCCTCAGTTAATATGGAGTTTCCAGTTTTCATGTTCCCGCCCTGATTCTTCCCTCTTGCTTCTTAAGCAGCCTCAGCTGAACAATCAGTGCTCCTGAATCAAGCCTCAGTCAGTCTGTGACCTGACTCCTGGAAGCCTTGGACTTGTACTCCAGCTATTCCCTACTGAGGAACCTTGGAACACTTTTGGACTCTGGAAACCTGCTGTTTGGTGAATCCATGTTTGCAGAGGAATTACGGTACAGAGAAGAGATCCTGAACCTGCTTTGGAGAGTTATTGTAGTGCTTGAAGTTACTCTGGCCTGCTGTTCTCCTGTCTCTGTTCCTGCAAACTGTGTGAACTTTTCAGCATG
>JARQOD010002143.1:0-82681 GCA_033576555.1 Oophaga sylvatica
AAAAGGACCAATGAGAAACTGTTCCAGAACACAAGCAGTTTCAGGACCTTCCTGGCGGACCAATGGGAGTCGCTGCTGTAACAGAGTGTGTGACCCCTGATCTCCAATGGGAGATCTTGTCCTGGGCATGCTTATATGGAGAAACTCAGGACTTAGTCCCCAAGACGTTTGCTCGCCGCTGACCAATACTGGCTACAATAGCAGAACCTGGAGAGGCAGCAGTAATCCTCAGCACAGTGTTAGATTGGGCGAGACGCTGGGACCGACGTCTCTGCTGAGCAGAGTCCACTGTGGCCGGAGACGGATGGGAGACCGCAGCAGGGATGGTTTGAGATTCCCCTTGTGCAGAAGCGGGAACTCGACCCCTAACATCCGCAAAAAGAATTGACATGCTGTGGAAAATAAAACGCTGCAAATCTGCGCAGATTTTTCTGTAGCATTTGCACCACAATTCTTCATTTTACAGAGATTAACATTAGCTGTCCACTACACTGTGGATTTGATGCAATTCCGCGCATCCAAAAACGCTGCAGATCCGTATCTAAATCCGCAACGTGTGCACATAGCCTAGCAGTACATTAAAAATCAGTCAATGGCATGACAAAATGGTGGCTGCATAAAATCACAAAAGAATTAAACAAAATATAGACCCACAGAATTCCACCAGCAATAATGCAAAAACTCAACCATTGGAGAAGGGTATTTCATATAGAATTGTGGGAGGACAAAGCCCTGTTATTGATAATACATAAGGGGCCTAGTGTTTGGAAAAATGCAGTTAGTTTTTCTGATGCTGGTAACCCATTTTCAAACACACTGCTAGGACATACTGTATGAAGACTTACATGTATTATACATACAGTATATTCCAATGAATCCCCCATAACAAGAAGCAACAAACCTTACCAGAAGAATAGTAGCTGCTGGAATTGCAGACACACCTGAACCTTGGATCCCAGGGGGCTCAAAAGGTCTGTTTGGCTTATTTGAGAAGATCAATCCTGTCAAAGACCTATGATAATTAGGGCCTTTTTCGAAGACATTGCATTGGCCCCCACAAAGTTAAAGTTCTGTATAAGAGGAACAGAGGGGAGATTAGGGAGGTTAATAAGTGGCTCAAGAATTGGTGTAGGAAGGAGGGGTTTGGGTTCCTGGAGAACTGGGCTGACTTCTCAGTTGGCTACAGGTTCTATGGCTACATGATCAATGGGGAGGGTGCAGCTGTGCTAGGGGAGAAAATGGCTACAAGGTTAGAGGAGTCTTTAAACTAGGGACTGTGGGGGAGGGTATTCATTTTATAGGAGGGGAAGACAGTGCAGATAGAGACCTGGGCACAAATAATGAAATTGGGGGGTGGGGTTAGAACAGTTAATAATTTAAGAAAGAATAGAGGTACAGAGAGATACATAAAGTGCATGTATACTAATGCCAGAAGCCTCACCAACAAAATGGAGGAATTAGAATTAATTTTGTTGGAACATAATTATGACATGGTGGGGATATCTGAGACATGGCTGGATGAGAGCTACGACAGGGGGTTAATTTACATGGCTATAGTCTGTTCAGAAATGACCGTAAAAATAAGCGAGGTGGGGGTGTGTGTTTAAATGTAAAATGATCCTTAGGCCTCATACTCACTGGCGCCGAAAACGGATGATAATCAGAGGAAAAAAAATCGGATGCAAATCTGATCAATGTTAGTCAATGGGTGAATTCTCATTTGCGATTTTTTTCTCATCAGATATTGTTGTGAGAAAAAAATCGCAGCATGCTGCGATTTGATGCGATTTTAGGATGAAAATCGCCAATGCAAGTCAATGGGTGCGATTAAAAAACGAACAGCACTCGCACCATGCACGTGCTGTCCGATTTATATGCACCAGTCGCCTTTGAAAAGCCGGTAATTCATCCCCGGCTACTGTAAAATCACACTGACAGCTCACAAAACAGTAGATACATACATATATATATACATGTCATTGTAACACATACATATATATATAATAAATAGTTCTTACACTTCTACATACTGTAATAGCCGCTAATTCAATTGCCGGCTTTTGTGAAATCACAGAAGCCGACATGAAATGATACATTGTTTCCACACAGTTAACCATGTCATTTCCTGTATTTTGATATATGGTTTGAACTTACAATTACATGAGTGTATTTGTACAAAATTTCAGACATGTAGGGGTTAATTAAAGGTGTAAATTTGTTGAAAAAAAATGCGTGGGCTCCCGCTGTATTTTCTCCACCAGACAGACAAAGCAAGCGAGTGGGGGCAGATAATAATAGCCTAGGGAGGGTACATTTTTTTTGTGCCCCCCCTGGCTACTAACATCTGCCCCCAGACACCCCAGAAAGGGCAAATCTATAATTAGATTCGCCCTTTCTGGCACTTTGCCCGTCTATTCCCATTGCCCTGTAGCGGTGGCGAATGGGTTAATAAGGGGTTAATGTCACCTTGCTATTGAAAGGTGACCTTAAGCCATGTTAATAATTGAGAGCTGTCAATTAGACAACTATCAATTATTAATCCTATTGTATGATAGAAAAATCAAACACACACAGTTTAATAAAAAATAAGTTTAATGAAATAATCACACAGTTTTTGACCATATTTTATTTTCCTGCTAAAACCATTTCCTGTAATAAAAATAAAATAAAAAAGCAAAATTATTCTTACCAATCCGATGTACAGTCAGGTCCCACGGTGTAATCCATCAGAAAGGGTTAACAGGTTAGGCACTATAAATATATGTATATATATATATATGTCACAATTACATATTATATATATATATATATATGTATTCTATGTGTGTATATGTATTGTTTCTATTCTTTATTAAAGCTGTCAGTGTGATTTTACAGTAATGCCAGGGATGAATTAGCGGCTATTATACTATGTAGAAGTGTATGACCTATATATATATTATATATATATATATATTAGATGTATAATATATATATATATATATATATAATATACAGTGCCTACAAGTAGTATTCAACCCCTGCAGATTTAGCTGGTTTGATAAGATGCAAATAAGTTAGAGCCTTCAAACTGCAAACGAGAGTAGGATTTATTAACAGAAGAATAAATCTTACAAAACTAAAAGTTATGTTGCTCAGTTGAATTTTAATAAATTTTAAACATAAAAGTGTGGGTCAATTAATATACAACCCCTATGTTTAATATTTCGTGGAATAACCCTTGTTTGCAATTACAGCTAATAATCGTCTTTTATAAGACCTGATCAGGCCGGCACAGGTCTGTGGAGTTATATTGGCCCACTCCTCCATGCAGATCTTCTCCAAGTTATCTAGGTTCTTTGGGTGTCTCATGTGGACTTTAATCTTGAGCTCCTTCCACAAGTTTTCAATTGGGTTAAGGTCAGGAGACTGACTAGGCCACTCCAACACCTTGACTTTTTCCCTCTTGAACCAGGCCTTGGTTTTCTTGGCTGTGTGCTTTGGGTCGTTGTCTTGTTGGAAGATGAAATTACGACCCATCTTAAGATCCTTGATGGAGGAGCGGAGGTTCTTGGTCAAAATCTCCAGGTAGGCCGTGCTATCCATCCTCCCATGGATGCGGACCAGATGGCCAGGCCCCTTGGCTGAGAAACAGCCCCACAGCATGATGCTGCCACCACCATGCTTGACTGTAGGGATGGTATTCTTGGGGTCGTATGCAGTGCCATCCAGTCTCCAAACGTCACGTGTGTGGTTGGCACCAAAGATCTTGATCTTGGTCTCATCAGACCATAGAACCTTGAACCAGTCTGTCTCAGAGTCCTCCAAGTGATCATGAGCAAACTGTAGACGAGCCTTGACATGACGCTTTGAAAGTAAAGGTACCTTACGGGCTCGTCTGGAACGGAGACCATTGCGGTGGAGTACGTTACTTATGGTATTGACTGAAACCAATGTCCCCACTGCCATGAGATCTTCCCGGAGCTCCTTCCTTGTTGTCCTTGGGTTAGCCTTGACTCTTCGGACAAGCCTGGCCTCGGCACGGGAGGAAACTTTCAAAGGCTGTCCAGGCCGTGGAAGGCTAACAGTAGTTCCATAAGCCTTCCACTTACGGATGATGCTCCCAACAGTGGAGACAGGTAGGGCCAACTCCTTGGAAAGGGTTTTGTACCCCTTGCCAGCCTTGTGACCCTCCATGATCTTGTCTCTGATGGCCTTGGAATGCTCCTTTGTCTTTCCCATGTTGACCATGTATGAGTGCTGTTCACAAGTTTGGGGAGGGTCTTAAATAGTCAGAAAAGGCTGGCAAAAGAGATCATTAATCCACACATGTGAAGCTCATTATTCTTGGTGCCTGCACTACTTCTTAATACTTTAGGGGGACCAAACAGAATTCTTGTGGTTTGAGGGGTTGAATAATAAATGACACTCTGAATTAACTTTTAACGTTTTTAAAAAAAAAAAAAAAAAATTAAAACAAAAATTTTTGCTGCAGTGCATTTCCCACTTCCAGGCTGATCTACAGTACAAATGTCACAATGCCAAGTTAATTCCGCATGTGTCAACCAGCTAAATCTGCAGGGGGTTGAATACTACTTGTAGGCACTGTATATATATATATTATATATATAATTATTTGCTTTTTGTGTAAATTTTTTTGTTACAATGTGATTTTTACATGACTTTTTACATAGAGATAACTGCTCTATGTAAAACTTCATGTTAAAATCGCATTGCATACAGATGGAAAACTGATGGAAAACTGACAGAAAACGCATGGTGCGATTTAAAATCGCATCAAAATCGCATGCCTTTTTACAACAAATGTACCGTTTTTTTCCTGCAGAAAACGGACCGATTTTTTTCCAGCCAGTGAGTATGAGGCCTTAAAACCCATCCTGCGTATATCTGTGAATCTAATGAGGATGTAGAGTCTCTGTGGGTGGAGATAAGGGGAGGGGGAAAATAATAAATTATTGATAGGGGTTTGTTATAGTTTCCTAAAATAATGGAAACAATGGAGAATATCCTCGTAAAGCAAATAGATGAAGCAGCGACTCAAGGAGAAGTTATTATTATGGGGGACTTCAACTACCCTGAAAAACATTGGGGAGCAGAAACCTACAGTTCCAGTAAAGGTAATAGGTTTTTGACAACTATGAGAGACAATTACCTTTCACAACTAGTTCAGGACCCAATAAGAGCGGGGGCACTGCTAGACCTAATATTAACCAACAGGCCAGACCGCATATCAAATATAAGGGTTGGGGGTCACTTGGGTAACTGTGATCACAAAATAATAAGCTTTCATGTATCCTTTAATAAGATGTGTAGTCGAGGGGTTACAAGGACACTAAACTTCAGGAAGGCAAATTTCCAACGGATGAGAGATGATCTTGGTGCAATAAACTGGGACGATATCCTGAGACATAAAAATACACAAAGAAAATGGGAGACGTTTATTAGCATCCTGAATAGGACCTGTGCACAGTATATACCCTATGGGAATAAACATGCTAGAAATAGGAGGAAACCACTATGGCTAAATAGAGCTGTAAGGGGCGCAATAAGGGACAAAAAGAAAGCGTTTAGGGAATTAAAGCAAGTAGGTAGTGATGAGGCATTAAATAAATACAGAAGATTAAATAAATTCTGTAAAAAGCAAATCAAGACAGCAAAATTGAGGCAGAGAGACTCATTGCCAGAGAAAGTAAAAATAATCCCAAAATATTCTTTAACTACATAAATAGCAAGAAATTAAAAAATTATAGTGTTGGTCCCCTTAAAAATAGTCTGGGTGAAATGGTGGATGAGGATGAGGAAAAAGCCAATATGCTAAATGACTTTTTACAACAGTATTTACACAAGAAAATCCCATGACAGGTAACATGACCAGTGATAAAAAAAAATTTCTCCATTAAATGTCACCTGCTTAACCCAGCAGGAAGTACGGCGGTGGCTAAAAATCACTAAAATTGAAAAGTCCCAGGCTCGGATGGGATACACCCCCGAGTACTGCAGGAATTAAGTACAGTCATAGATAGACCATTTTTTTTCATCTTTAAAGATTCCATAATAACGGGGTCTGTACCACAGGACTGGCGTATAGCAAATGTGGTGCCAATATTCAAAAAGGGGGCAAAAACTGAACCTGGAAATTATAGGCCAGTGAGCTTAACATCTACTGTGGGTAAAATCCTGGAGGGCTTTTTAAGGGATAATATATTGGAGTATCTGAGGCTGAATAACCTCATGACCCAATATCAGCATGGGTTTAGGAGGGACCATTCTTGTCAGACTAATCTGATAAGCTTTTATGAAGAGGTAAGTTCCGGACTGGACCAAGGGAACGCAGTGGACGTGCTGTACGTGGACTTCTCAAAAGCTTTTGATACGGTGCCACACAAAAGGTTGATACATAAAATGAGAACAATGGGGATAGGGGAAAATATGTGTAAGTGGGTTAAGAACTGGCTCATGGATAGGAAACAAAGGGTGGTTATTAATGGAGCTCACTCGAACTGGGTCACGGTTAACAGTGGGGTACCACAGGGGTCAGTATTGGGGCCGTTTCTCTTTAACATATTTATTAATGACCTTGTAGGGGGCATACAGAGTAGTATTTCAATATTTGCAGATGACACTAAACTCTGCAGGGTAATCAATACAGAGGAGGACAATTTTATATTACAGGAGGATTTATGTAAATCAGAAGCTTGGGCTGATAAATGGCAAATGAGCTTTAATGAGGATAAATGTAAGGTCATGCACTTGTGTAGAACAAACAAGATGTATAATTATGTGCTTAATTGTAAAACACTGGGCAAAACTGTCACTGAAAAAGACCTGGGTGTATGAGTGGACAACAAACTCACATTTACAGGCCAGTGTCAGGCAGCTGCTGCCAAGGCAAATAAAATAATGGGATACATTAAAAGAGGCATAGATACTCATGAGGAGAACATAATTTTACCTCTATACAAGTCACTGGTGCGACCACACTTAGAATACTAATAAAGGAAAGAAAAAGCACATACTAAACACCAGGGAACACCAAAATCATAATAATAATAATTAAGTATTTATTAAAGAACTGCAAAAAACAACCAAAAGGTTAAAAACACTTAAAATATGAACAAAAATGCCCGACAGAAAAAGAGAGGTGCATGGCCCCCACTAAGCCCCTCAGAACATAGTACAAAATACAATATACACAAGGTCAGCGTCGGACTGGAACACCTTGGGCCCACCAGAGAAAATCATTCTTGGGGCCCACTATGTAGCTACATAGAAATAAATACAAGACCACCAATTGTGCAGTAAAACACACTAATATCAGGGTATAATATAAGGTAGTACATGTCTTAATTATGTAGCAGGATTTGGGGTAGCCTCCCTCATAGATTATAAAGCAGCCCCCCTCATAGGGGATAATGCTGCCCCCCTCATAGAGGATAAGGCTGCCCCCCCTCATAGGGTATAATGCTGATGGGTTTGGCCTAAGCAGGCCTTTCAGTATATTAGATCGTGCCAAATTAGGTAGAGCTTCGATCACGGCCGGATGGTGAATGAAATGACACAGGAGACGGTTGTCTGGTTCATATGCCAAAGTCATCTGACTTTAATCAATCCCCAGCCAGCTTATATTGATAGCTGAACTGGGCGTACACATACATTAGGTAATGGTGTTTTCCAGGATATATTAGGAAATCATTTATTACAGTAAATACATTTTGTCATGTACCAAGGTTTATGTCAAGTTGACTCAACTAATTAGCTATCTAAGGAATTCACTAATCATCATGTCCATCCTTTGATGGACCCCCAAACTGTCGTCATTAGCAGTTATAACTTTATTACTTTATTGATTAATTGAAGGTCTGATCGTTATTCACCTGTGCTCATTATTTGCTATTCCTACCATTAGGGTGTTATTGCTTCTGACTAACCCATAGTCAACAGGATTGGCTTTAACCTTTGATATATCATGTCATGTTGTTCAGTTCTGTCAGCATAATATCTTAGTGAAATGATTCTTAAAGGGATTGTTATATAAGCTCTAGCATTAGTAGGGGTATTGGAGTGTGGAATATAGAGAGGTCTACTAGATCCCTATCAGCTCCCCCTTTGAGAATAGATATGATTTCTACCCTAGAAGTGTATGTGAGGGAGATCATATCCTTGTTCTCACTTATACCATTTGTTCATAATCGTTATCATTATTTGGAGGTTTCAGTCCAATATACATAGTTTTCGTAATGGAGGCATCTATCAGTCTCTGGAGTAGTCCTCTGATGCATGGGATACAACAGCAACCGCAGACGACGAGTATGGCTGCCACAACTGCCAGTGAGATGAGAAGGCTGGATACAAGATGCTTCCATCGTCCAAACCAGGAATCCAGCCAGTCAGTAAACGGGTTGTCGATACCAGAATTTTCTGCCAGTTCATCAGATAGTGATGTAAGACCCTCCAAAGCCTTGGTGATACTTCCATCTGGGGCGGTATTATTTGGGATAAATGTACAACAATATGTTCCAAACATTTTGTAAATTCCTCCCTTCTCTGCTAGCAGCATGTCTAAAGCCATCCTATTCTGCCACGTCATTAAAGAAGTTGGAGCCAATTGTTCAGCTATCCCCCTTATTGCATCCCTTGTGTAATTTATAAACCTTTGTTGATTATAGTAAATATAGTTTATCCAATCTACATTCTTATTTAGGGTAGCCCACCAGAAGAAGACTGATTCAAATCCTGCTGCAATCTGATTTCTTGCCTTGTACTCATCAGGCACACCCCGTGGGACCCCAATACTGTCAATATAAATTCTTGGGTCAAAAGAGCCAGCAGGTGTTGATCTTTTGTTTCTACGTAGAGTCTCAACATCTATGTTACCCTTTGTTATTTCTTCTGATGAAATTATTTGGACCGGCATAAGCACCTGAGCCAGAGCACAGCTACCAACCCAATTAGTTGGCAGACGGGCCTTAATCTCATGTCCCCACACAGCCACCAAACATCACTTCTTGCTATAGTTTGATTATCGAACCACTTAGCCTTGTAACCATCAGTGTCTGAATCTACAGGGATGTAGTTCCACAAAACTCTGAGGTTAGATTTTCTACTAATCTTCCTATTCCTACCCCTTTCCCTTTCCTTTGAAAACAAGTGTAGTTGCCAGGGTATGGGAAGACTCTAGGGGGTACTTGGTCCGTCATTGTTTGTGGATACAGAACTGAAAGAGAATGACAAATAGCATTGTCAGTGGGGTCATATGAGATATTATATAATACTACCATACATTGCAGACCGGTTTCATCTTCAGGTGATAATCTAAGAGGAATTGTACCTAAATGGGGTCTGGCAGTTGCACAAGCAATACAGTTGGATCTTTTATTCTGTTCTGCTGTATATTTTACCCACATAAGCCATTCATTTCTCTCTGTGTAACCTGTTTCTATGGCCAACTTTTCTTCATAACTCATTTTCCTTAGAAACTGTAGACTTTGTTTTTTCTTCTATCTTGCTCATACTATCACTGTCTTGTGGACTAGCTTTTAACCAGAATCTCTGTATTGGCACTTCTCTCATTGGTACATAGAATCCTAACACATAAAGTCCTTCATCCCCAGGAGAAGGTTCTTCTATGGTAATTATGACAGGGTTACAGGATGATCCCCAAACTACAGATCTTATATCACAGGTCCATCGTGGACGTGCCAAAGCAACTGTCATTCTTTCCAAAAGGGGCCTTCCTGAAGTACTAACTCTAGTCATGGCTTCCTGTGGCTTATGTTTCCATGAAGCCCCCGTGTTCCATGCTGCCTCTTCCCATGAGTTACAATCCTCATTCCCAGGTCTAGTTATACATATGAATACTGCTGCTTCATCTATTTCTGTAAGAAATTTGTACACTGGATCACTGCTTTTCCTACCAAACTTATCATGTTGACATTTTACTATGTGACATAAATCAAATCTAAAAGTAGCAGAGTTCTTTGATGTATCAAACCACATTGTTATTTCTGTTCCATTGTGGGTGATCTCAGCCATTTGTCCTGGCGATCCTGTCAATATCATCAGAAGCAGGAAAGTAGTAGTTTGCATGGCTCCAGATAGGTTTTAAGTCAGTCCCCTGGAAACAGAATCAAAGACTTGTTTATGTACAGATGTGGGTTTCCTTTTGGAGGCTCTGCATACAGTCAATGGGGCTGTTGCACTAGATGTGCGATGTTTTATGACTACCAGCCCAACTTTGATGTTGACCCAACCATCATTGTCTTTGTGATTCTCAACATATACATGACATTCGCATGAAAATTACCTCTCCAGCAGGAAAGGGCAAAAAGGATTTCTCAGCTGTAGTGGCTTTTAGCATCCGGAAGGCTTTGACCACCTGTAAAGAGTCAACACACACGAACACATACATTCCTACCTGTGTGGTAGTTGTATGTAGTCAGTCTGCAGTCATTGGAACGAGTAGAGGGGCTTTGTGTGTGTGTGTGTGGTGTTCCCTATTCTACCTGTGTTGTGCACATGTGGGACAGAAACATTTATGAAACCAGGAGCGAAACCAGTCATGCCATCTTTGGGCAAGTGCATTTGACCATGAGCTTAGTGTACCGCTATGCGGCACGAGAACCTCAGCAAGCGTTTTCGCTGCCCCCACCATCCACATTTCCATGGTCCCCTGTGCTTCAGCTTGCGACCAGACCTCTCGTCTCCCTTCCTCGGTGATTGGCCGAGTCAGAGCCTGCAAGAGACTGAAATCTAGCTGTTTTGCATTCAGTTCTTACCGATCAGTGGAGGTGTCTCAGAGGCCTCAGTTTGTCCTTCCTTCTTTGCTCCTTCCTCAGCTACATGGTCTGCTCTCCATTTCTCTGAATTCGCTGGATCTGGAATCTGTATGTATCCTTACCTGTGCTATTGGAGACCTTCCTTGGGGATGGCAAGGCTTCCATGAAGTGTTTAATGAGATGTTCATGCTTGACAGGTGTGTCTGGTGGTGTGTAGCCCCTTTAAGCGCTTCAATGAGTGCCATCAACTCCACCTCTTTTGTGCGCACGTAAAGAGGGAGTGGTGCTGGGTTGTCTACATCATGCTGCGTGACTAGTTATATACCGTGTGGAACCATCCTCCTGTATCGGTGCTGTTTGAGCCAACTACAGAAAAACAAAACTCAAGAAACATTTCAAAAATATGTAATAAACTTATTTCATAAACCATAAGGGCTATACAAATTGCTTTAAAACATTTGAAATTATTAATTCACATTTAAAATTTTATTCATTCATCCTTAGCAAAGGCTGAAATTCCTTGATGCTTTCTTCTCCTATATCCTCCCCTCCTCACGAATCTTAGGCTAATCATTAACCATTACGCCCTAGATTCGAAAACTTGCTGTAGGTACAAAGTACACAACTGAGAAGGATTACTTCCGTGAACTAGCGCGGATGAATACAACACCACCAAAAAGGTATAGTACAATTATGAACTTGAATTTATATTCTCATAATCAGTTTTACATTGTGTCAAACTTAATTGCCTTGTGTGTTGCTCAAATTCTATGATATATGTATACAGATTTAACAACATTTCAATTCCTTGATTCTATCGTCTTCTGCAATTGCTTTCACAAAAATCCTTTCAATGCACATTATGCCTGCCTTTCTCTAACAACTTGCGGTATACTTTCTATACATTCAATTTTTCTTTTACTTTCCTTTTTACACATATATCATAATGAACATTGGCACATTTACAGGGTAAACCCATGTATCAAAGCAGACATTTTTGCTAAATGAGTAAATTCTTCTGGTTTCCCTGTATCCAGGGGGCATCGGAAAAAGGGTATATTTCCCGGGACCCAGATTTTTCCCTCCTCTATTTCATTCAATATTATTCCCAAAAGGCCAAATGTCAATCGGTGACCCATGCACATTTAAGCGAAACACTTTAAGTTCTGAGAAATTCTCTGATAGATGCTTAAATCCTGTGTCTTCTAAATTGTATCCTCCTGGGTGGATTTTCACAACTCTCCATCCCTCATGAGATATGGCTAGCATCAACCCAAACTTGCAATCAAGACAAGACATTTTGCAAGGTGTTTCTGATCCTAACAGTTAAACAAAAATTACCTATTCCTTATCACCCAGATCAAAACAAAACTACTGGCGTATATACCTTAATAACCTCTAGTTCTACTACTCATACGTTTTATGTGCAAGACCTGTCCGTCTGGACTTTGAGTTATATATTCACGGTTATTTTGGATACCACTCAATGTATAGCCTAAATAAGACTCATCTATATGAACATGTGTGTTTACATGAAAAATAGCCCAGTAAACACCCCTTCGTTTTACACCTTTTATCATTTGCTTTTGGGGTTCTGGAAATAATCTGATTAAAGCCCAATTCCCCTCCGGCACCCACCTCTCATTCGTTCTTCTTTTGAAACATGCACTTCCTACACAGAATCTGCAATCCATGCAGGACAAATGTCCTCATTCACTCTTGTGACTATGTGTTTCACACTCAATTAGTGTACCTCTATTATATCTTTGGTACCATTTGTCCAAAGATCATACAAATACCTAATGGACTCCCTTATACACTCAGGATTTTTATTTTGTGTCAAATCCTTATAACTTGCACACACTCATTCAATGCATTCAAGGAGCCTCATATTTCAGTCATTTTCTGTCACACTCTACCCCAGTTGTTTCACACTATTCTGTAATCTTTCTGTCTGACAAACTTCACCTTTTTCCTGGTACCTCTCTGCTCCTGACTTAGTACTGCCTTTTTCTTGGTCTGGTTGATACTATGTGCTAATGTTGCCTGTCCACTCCCCCTGTCCCTCACCCTGATTTATAACTAAACAAGGTGAAAAGACGTGACAAATATTCCTCCCCTATTACACCTGGGGACATTAATGAAGTGCTCCTCCGTGATCACCCCTATTCCAGTGTCACAGCACTTTACCTTATGGCCCGTCACCCGGGAGTGGCACACTCCTATTAGCCTTTGAATATTCAGATGTTTTATGTATCAACCAGAAAATAAGACCAGCTATCAACAGGCAGGCTAAAGTTATTGCAACTACCTCAACGTTCTTTAGTATCATGTGGGAGATGACAAGACAGAAAACAGACAGACTTATCCCCCTGTTTCAAGGTGCCAACATGTGGTTACCAAAAGAAACGCAGGGAATCTATCCGAAGCGATCGGCGTTTTTGGACACCGTACCTCTTGTTCTCTCCAAGAAGTGTACGTAGCTTGCTCTGAGTATCAGCCACCTAAATGTAACCTCTTATGAATCCTGGCAAAACCAGTTAGCATAGAGAGGAACGTTCTGAGTGACAGACCTAGCAAAGCAGTCTCATACCTTCAGGGTTAGTGTTACATTCACACTTCACTCATACACTAAACATGTAACATGATGTAACAGACATACAAATAGCAGCAACAGAGAATAACGAATCTAATATACTGTTAAGTATCCCGCAGGATATTCTACTTGTTCTTTGTCATTAAAATGAACTGGGTTTGGAAGGTCCCGACTATACTGTACCCTGAGTCCGGCCAGCAGCTTGTAGAACAGGGGGAGACACAGAATTTGTATGTAAGAATTCAAAGGTTCTTACCTTCCCGGGAGTTTCTGTGTGTTCCACTGTCTCCTCTGCCATTGTGCCGGGCCTTCAGGTACCGTTGGAGCCTTCTCTCCCAGCCCCACGTTGGGCGCCAGCTGATGGGTTTGGCCTAAGCAGGCTTTTCAGTATATTAGATCGTGCCAAATTAGGTAGAGCTTCGATCACGGCCGGATGGTGAGATGAAATGACACAGGAGACGGTTGTCTGGTTCATATGCCAAAGTCATCTGACTTTAATCAATCCCCAGCCAGCTTATATTGATAGCTGAACTGGGTGTACACATACATTAGGTAATGGTGTTTTCCAGGATATATTAGGAAATCATTTATTACAGTAAATACATTTTGTCATGTACCAAGGTTTATGTCAAGTTGACTCAACTAATTAGCTATCTAAGGAATTCACTAATCATGTCCATCCTTTGATGGACCCCCAAACTGTCGTCATTAGCAGTTATAACTTTATTACTTTATTGATTAATTGAAGGTCTGATCGTTATTCACCTGTGCTCATTATTTGCTATTCCTACCATTAGGGTGTTATTGCTTCTGACTAACCCATAGTCAACAGGATTGGCTTTAACCTTTGATATATCATGTCATGTTGTTCAGTTCTGTCAGCATAATATCTTAGTGAAATGATTCTTAAAGGGATTGTTATATAAGCTCTAGCATTAGTAGGGGTATTGGAGTGTGGAATATAGAGAGGTCTACTAGATCCCTATCAATGCTATATATATATATATATATATATAGATGATAGATACCATATATACTCGAGTATAAGCCGACCCCCCTAATTTTGCCACAAAAAACTGGGAAAACTTATCGACTCGAGTATAAGCCTAGGGTGGAAAATGAGATTATGCCCCATATGCTGCCCCATGTATTATGCCCCACAAGATGCTCCATAGATTGTGCCCCATATGCTGCCCATGTATTATGCCCCCATAGATAATCCATAGATTGTGCCCTCATAGATGCTCCATAGATTATGCCCCCATAGATGCTCCATAGATTATGCCCCCATAGATTATGCCCCCATAGATGCTCCATAGATTATTCCCCCATAGATGCTCCTTAGATTATGCCCCATAGAAGCTCCATAGATTGTGCCCCCATAGATGCTCCTTAGATTATGCCCCCATAGAAGCTCCATAGATTGTGCCCCCATAGATTATGCCCCTATAGATGCTCCATAGATTATGCCCCCATAAATGCTCCTTAGATTATGCCCCCATAGATGCTCCTTAGATTATGCCCCCATAAATGCTCCTTAGATTATGCCCCATAGATTATGCTCCCATAGATGCTCCTTAGATTATGCCCCCATAGATTATGCCCCCATAGATGCTCCATAGATTATGCCCCCATAAGTGCTCCTTAGATTATGCCCCCATAGATTATGCCCCCATAGATGCTCCATAGATTATGCCCCCATAAATGCTCCTTAGATTATGCCCCCATAGATGCTCCATAGATTATGCCCCCATAGATGCTCCATAGATTATGCCCCCATAAATGCTCCTTAGATTATTCCCCATAAATGCTCCACAGATTATGCCCCCATAGATTATGCCCCATAAATGCTCCACAGATTATGCCCCCATAAATGCTCCACAGATTATGCCCCCATAAATGCTCCACAGATTATGCCCCCATAGATTATGCCCCCATAAATGCTCCAGATTATGCCCCCATAGATTATGCCCCATAAATGATCCAGATTATGCCCCCATAGATTATGCCCCCATAAATGCTCCACAGATTATGCCCCCATAGATTATGCCCCCATAGATGCTCCACTGTGCCCCCATAGATGCTGCAAAAAAAAAAAAAAGACATACTCACCTCTCGTCGCTGGGGGCCAGGTGCTGGTGTCCTGAGCAGGCGGGGACACCGGTGCGCTATGGGTGACTCGCTCGCTCAGGGCCCCGGCACCTGCGATATTTACCTGTCACCGGGTCCACTGCTGAGAGCCGCTGTCTTCGGTCCTCCGGCAGTGAATGTTCAGGCAGGGGCGTGGCGCTCACTAATGACGTCATCGCGCCCTCTGCCTGAACATTGCAGCAAGAGAGGACGCGATGACACAGCGACGCTCAGCGGTTGGAGCGGGTGACAGGTAAGTAATGATATTCACTGCTTCCCACACCCATGTGGGCGTGGGAAGCAGTGAATATTCATTTCTATTTCGCAGCGGGGACAGGGGCTCCTGCCTCCTGTCACCCGCTGCTGCTCCGCTGGCACGGGGCCCCCATGGCAGCTGCGTGGTGTGCCGCTATTAGCGACACGCCACCAGCTGGGGGCCCCTGGAGCAGCGGGGGCCCTAGGCAACTGGCCCTGTATGCCAGCAGGTGCCAGGGCCCCCCAGATGCCAGGGCCCACCAGAGAATCCTCCGGTTCTCCGGTGGGCCAGTCCGACCCTGCACAAGGTGATATAATATAGTGTGTCTCCCCCAAAGGCCTGGAACTGTGGAGGGATGTGTAACACCTAAGGTATAAATATACACATAAACCTACACCAAACAAAATATAAGGTGTAAATAGGGTAACAGAAGGATAAATTTAAGCAATTAATAAATATATGTATATAAACCTATATAAAACAATATTTAAGGTATACACAAAATAATCCCAAAATCAACTTGAACAGTTAAGGCACATGGATGATGCAGAAGTCCCAACCCACATAGGAACAATAAAAGTTCAAAGTGATATGATCACCCATGAGACCAATGTTACCAAGCCAAAAGGGGGGAGGGAAAAGGACCAGAGAGGCAGAGGGGCCAGAGCCCAACGCGTGTCGCCACCAGCGGTGGCTTCGTCAGGGGCAGGTATGGTCAGAGACGCAGCACAATCATTATTTATAGACGAATTATAATATCAAATACTCACAACAGCTGAGCGCTGTTAGGACGGCGCCATAGCAGAGGACGCCAGCTGCCGGAAACGTGGGGGACCGGAAACATGTGCGAGGTGTACCAAGATGGACGATGGTAATTATAACTGCGCATGCGTGTATAGTAAACAACCAGCCGTGTCCCATAGACCATAATGCAAGCACAGGCCCGTTCTGGGCATGCGTATTAGAGCCCAATAGAAAGGCTTCGAGGCTGGTATACCAATATAGCCGAGGAGCGGCACAACTGCGCATGCGTTCAAAGTCCACAACCAGCCCAGAGCTACCGCATGAATGAACACAGCAGACTACAACTCCTCGCGTAGTATAGACATAAACTAAAGGTCTGTAGATGAACCATGCGGTAAAGCCCTGATGGCAAGAAGCATAACGCAAAGAGGACACCATAATAGTCAGTGAGGTAATGGGTTGATAAACTCATATGGATTAGTACCCGTACGTGCACATGCATTTAAAATTAGCAATCTGCCCAGAATTACCATATAAATGAACACAGCAGGATGTAAACCCCCACATAATGTAAGCATGAGTATAAAAGTCTGTATATAACCCATGCAGAAGGACCCTGATAACAATAAGCTTAGAGCAAAAATGAGCACTGCAGGCTACATACGTGAAGCATGCTATATGACGTCAGACCCTGGTACCATGGACGTACGTGCAGAGGACAGTAATGAACATGCATGTTGGAATCCCAGTGGTAAAATACCAGGACTCGCGTGCCAATAAGGTCGAGGATCGGCATAGCTGCGCATGTATTTAGAGTCAGAACCCTGACACAAATCACTATGTAAATTAACACAGCAAGCTATATATCCTCACATGATGTGAGTATGCCCTTTAAGCCGTCCGTACATTAAAAGACAGCGACCAACCACAGGTGCAAATGTGAGGTCGCCTAAGAAGTACGGCTATTTATATGATGCAACCCTCACATGTTATGAGCTTAAACATAGGTCTAACATGACCCATGCAGTAAAGGCCTGGATAGCAAAAAGGCTTGACGCAGAGTAAGCACTGAGGGCTACACATCCCCACATGGTATGTACATGAACATGAGGTATATATACCGTCAGACCCTGGTGCCATAAACGCAAGCACAAAGATCAATTTTAAGCGTGCGTAATAGAGTCCCAATGGTAGAGTACCCGTACTCCTGTACCAATAGGGCCGAAGAGCGGCATAACTACACATATATTTAGAGTCGGCACCCCGACATGAATTACTATGTGAAATGAGAATAGCAAGCCGCATATCCCCACATGATGTGAACATGTCCTTTCAGCCGTCCGTGCATTCAGGGCCAGCAACCAACCACAGATGCATATATGAGGCGACTTATTTATTATGGTTATTCACTTCTGTATACATAGGAGCCAAGAGTAAGATGATAAAAGGTCCCTAAGAGATCTTTGTCACTCATAGAAAATATAAGCATCAAAATACTGGAAATATAATGTGTACCAATACAGACTCAGAACACTATTGTGCCCTAAAAGAGAGGGCACAAATATGTCTGACCTATAGCCCTATGGGTATGAAGTCAAAACCCGCAACGGCTAGGTACCATGTTTCCCATTAAAAAATGCATGGTTGTTATGGCTAACAAAAATTAGAACAGTAGGAATTCAATGTCAGAAAGAAACATTGGTCAGACCCTCAGGGGAAACAGATCTATGGCAACAATGGTCAGAATAGAAAATCAAACATTTTATTAAATTAAATGCAGGTAGATGTTAAAACAAAATATCCATTCTGAGTAATGCCTCATATTGTATAACTGCCAGCCAATCCAAAAGAATATGCTGATATACTCACACCATAAAGGCTAGATATGGAAGCCAAACCTAAAGAGCAAAGACCATCACATACCATATAGATGAAGGCCTAGATGTACTTCCGCCTTATTGAATAAAGGGGAAGGAGGTGTGAACACCCCAGATCAACCTAAAGTTGTTTATAATACCCGGTAAATAGCATTTCCTCATTAAGGCCTTTGGGGGAGAGACTTTGAAGATTAAATATCCATTTGCTTTCACAACGGAGCAAAATATTGACAATATCACCTCCTCTAATATTAACATGAACACTTACAAGTCCCATAATTTTAAAACTGGTGGTCTTGCAACGATGATGTTCAAGAAAATGTCTTGCTATAGAAGATAGGGTTTTGTTCTTTTCCCGATCTCTTTGGGCTGTTGCGATATTGGATAGGCGTTGTTGTGTCCTTCTCCTCAGTTCTTGTGTAGTCTGGCCAACATAAATCATAGGGCAATCGCAGAAAATAGCGTAGACTAAATTACGAGACCTGCAGTTGAAGAACTCCTTGGGTTTGATCTGGAATGAAAGAGTAGACACCGTATAACCATTTTGTCCGATCATAAATTGGCATACGTTGCAGTTGCCACAAGGGAAGGATCCAAATATCCTACTTCCGCGATTCAGTTTGACAGTAGGGCGTTGGTAATGGCTATGACTAGTGTTGAGCATTCCGATACCGCAAGTATCGGATATCGGCCGATATTCGCTGTATCGGAATTCCGATACTTAGTTCCGATATTTTTCATATACCGTATACCGGAATCGGAAGTTCCCATAATTCTTTGAGAGGCACTGTGATTATAGTCAGCCAATGAGAATCTCGAAATGTGGCACATCCTGTAATGCTGCGTCATCTTAACGAATGCATGGCTGTGATTGCTGCTGATGATGTCGAATGACATAAAAGGCGCCACCGCCATTTTAGCGTCACTGTGCTGTGAACTCAGTTAGGGACAGAACGCTGCTTGTGACTCTGAGGACAGTTGAGATTGCGATTTTGTGTACTGTGCTTTAGGCAGGCTAGTTTACCAACCGCTGTGTAAAGCTTCCTTTTGCCTTGCAGTGTTGTTTTAACAGCTCTGTGCAAGGTGTGTGTGTGAGAGTGCAGGTGACGCTGCAGTTTGCTCTGCATCCACCGCTGTTTGTAGGCATCTGCACGTGTCACTCACTGACTCTTTTTTTTATTTTATTTTGTGGAATTGGTGCAGCTCCATTCAATTGAAATTAACAGTGATCTATTAGTGTGACGCGCTTCCATCCGTATACAATACATTGGTTGCAAACACTATAGAAGTACAGAAAGGAGCCTTTCACAGCTAGTGAACAGTTGTGTGCAGTGTTCACTCTAGTCTGTGAGGTTTTCATTTTTTGAGTGCAGATCAGCTCCAGTAAGTTCTTCAACCACTGCTGGTTGTAGTCTGCTGAGCGTGTGTCACTGCCTCCTCCTTGACATTTTTCTCTAATTGGTGCTGCTCCATTCTATTTTAAAAAAATCTAATCTATTAGTGTGACGCGCTTCCATCCGTATACAATACATTGGTTGCAAACACTATAGAAGTACAGAAAGGAGCCTTTCACAGCTAGTGAACAGTTGTGTGCAGTGTTCACTGTAGTCCGTGAGCTTTTCATTTTTTGAGTGCAGATTACGCTCCAGTTAGTTCTTCAACCACTGCTGGTTGTAGTCTGCTGAGCGTGTGTCACTGCCTCATCCTTGACATTTTTCTCTAATTGGTGCTGCTCCATTCTATTTAAAAAAAAATCTAATCTATTAGTGTGACGCGCTTCCATCCGTATACAATACATTGTGTTGTGAATGGGTTTGAGATGAGTTCTGAGCAGAGGCTCCCTCTGGTGGTTACAAGCGGTGCTAGTGAAGATTGTGAGGACTGGGAATCAGGTGTTACTGACTGGTCTTATATAAGGGAGTCATTTTCCCATCAGGGTTGCCGGTGATCAATTGTTCTGGTCTGAATCCTTCATTCCAGTTTCCCTTGTAGCCTGCTGTGTCGTGTCTGCATCTCCTGCTAACAGATAAGACTTTGTCTTCTTTTGTGTTTTTGCTATATTTTTGCATTTTTACCTGCACTCCTCAGCTACCGAAACATAACAGGATCACCGGCCTAAAAATTGAAAATTGTATGGTACTCACAGAAGGGAAAAAATATTGTGAAAGAAAAAAGGTTGTCAGAGTTGTCAGAGATATTTTTCTGTTTGTTGCATTTTTTTTTTTTTTTTTCCTCTGTATCTCTGGGTGCTGGGGAGGATCTTTTCTCCCAATGGAGTTTGCACAGTTGTCTGGCCGTGTGGATCAGCTTGCCACTGAGGTTCAGACTATAGCTGCATATCTTGCTAGGTTGCCTGTTGTGGAACCTAGGATCCCCATGCCAGATTTGTTTTTAGGGGATCGAGCTAAGTTTCAGAATTTCAAAAATAATTGTAAATTGTTTTTTGCCTTAAAATCTAAGTCCTCAGGAAACGCAGCGCAGCAGGTTCAAATTATCATCTCTCTCCTGCGCGGCGATCCTCAGGATTGGGCTTTTTCCCTGATACCTGGGGATCCTGTTTTGAGTGATGTTGATGCGTTTTTTCAGGCTTTGGGGTTATTGTACGATGAGCCTAATGTCACTGATCAAGCTGAAAAAGCCTTGTTGGCATTAAATCAGGGGCTTGATGATGCTGAGTTATACTGTCAGAGATTCCGTAGGTGGGCAGTCCTGACCAAATGGAATGACGACACTTTGGCGGCCCTTTTCCGGAAGGGTCTGTCAGATAATGTAAAGGATGTTATGGTGGGATTCCCTGTCCCCTCTGGTCTCAATGATTCTATGTCATTAGCGATTCAAATTGACAGACGTTTGCGTGAGCGGAGAAGTATGCGTGGAATGGTGTTGCCTTGTGAACCAGCTTCTGAACCCATGCAGTGTGATAGAGTGGTGTCTGGGGCACAGCGTCATGAGTTTCGAAAGCGCAATGGGTTATGTTTCTACTGTGGTGATGCCTCTCATGCTATTTCAGTCTGCCCTAAGCGGGGAAGACGTTTTGCACGCTCAGTTGTCTTGGGTAGTGTTCAGACTAAGTTTTTATTAACTGTCACTCTGATATGCTCTCTGTCCTCATTTTCTGCTCAGGCTTTCGTTGATTCTGGAGCAGCTATTAACCTGATGGATTATGATTTTGCTAAACGTTGTGGGTTTCCCTTGATACCCCTACAGAAGTCTATTCCCGTACTGGGGATCGATTCTACCCCTTTGGCTGAGAATAAACCCCAGTTTTCTACTCAGGTGATAATGAGGGTTGAACCTGATCACCAGGAGTGCTGCAAATTTTGGGTTCTATATAATCTGCATGACATTATCGTGCTGGGTTTCCCTTGGTTACAGTCTCATAATCCTGTTTTGGATTGGAAATCTGTGTCTGTAACCAGTTGGGGATGCCAATGTGTTAATACCAACACTCCTGTTTTTTCTGCCTCCCCCCAGGCTCAGGATGTTCCTGACTTTTTGTTTGATTTTTCTGATGTGTTTAGCGAAAGTAAATCTGCATCCTTGCCTCCCCATAGGAGCTATGACTGTGCTATTGAATTAGTGCCTGGTAGTAAATTCCCTAAAGGTCGCCTTTTTAACTTGTCTGTACCTGAACATGACGCTATGCGGTCTTATATCAAGGAATCATTGGAGAAGGGTCATATCAGACCATCCTCTTCACCCTTAAGTGCCGGTTTTTTCTTTGTGGCCAAAAAGGATGGTTCATTAAGGCCGTGTATTGATTATCGTCTCTTGAACAATATTACTGTGAAATATCAATACCCGTTACCCTTGATTTCTGACCTGTTTTCCAGGGTGAAAAACGCTACTTGGTTTACCAAGCTTGACCTCAGGGGGGCGTATAACCTTATTCGCATTAAGCACGGGGATGAATGGAAGACGGCATTCAATACCCCTGAAGGGCATTTTGAGTACCTAGTGATGCCCTTTGGGCTCACTAATGCTCCTTCCGTCTTCCAGTCCTTCATGAATGACATTTTCAGGGATTTTGTGGACAAATTTCTGATTGTTTATTTGGATGATATCTTGATTTTTTCTAATGACTGGGACTCTCATGTGAAACATGTTCGAACTGTATTCCAGATTTTGAGAGAGAATGCTCTGTATGTGAAGGGATCAAAGTGTCTTTTTGGCGTACAGAGGATCTCATTTCTGGGATTCATTTTGTCCCCATCTGTTATTGAAATGGACCCGGTCAAGGTTCAGGCCATCTGTGATTGGGTCCAACCTACTTCATTAAAGGCTCTTCAGAGATTTTTGGGTTTTGCCAATTTTTATCGTAAATTTATTGGTAATTTCTCGGTTATTGTTAAACCATTAACTGATTTGACCAGAAAGGGTTCTGATGTGGTGAATTGGCCTCCTGAGGCAGTCTCTGCATTTCAGGAACTTAAGCAGAGATTCACTTCTGCTCCTGTTCTACGGCAGCCTGATGTTTCTCTGCCATTTCAGGTGGAGGTTGATGCCTCTGAAATTGGGGCAGGTGCCGTTTTGTCCCAAAAAGATCCAGAGACCTCTAAAAGTAACCCTTGTGCCTTTTTCTCTCGAAAATGTTCTCCTACTGAACGTAATTATGACGTGGGTAATCGGGAGTTATTGGCCATGAAGTGGGCTTTTGAAGAGTGGAGACATTGGCTGGAGGGAGCCAAACATCAGGTGGTGGTCCTTACGGACCATAAGAATCTGGTCTATCTGGAATCTGCCAAGCGACTCAATCCTAGACAGGCCAGGTGGGCCTTGTTTTTCACACGTTTTAATTTTGTGGTTTCCTTTCTTCCTGGCACTAAGAATGTTAAGGCGGATGCCCTCTCGAGGAGTTTCCTTGCGGACTCTCCTGAGTTATCTGATCCTTCTGTTATTTTGAAAGAGGGTGTAGTTCTTTCCGCCATCTCGCCCAATTTGAGACTTGCTCTGGAGGGGTGTCAGGAGGATAGGCCCGAGCGCTGCCCTGTTGGAAAATTGTTTGTCCGGACCAATGGAAAAAGAGTGTGATGTCTGAGATTCATTGTTCCGCATTGGCTGGGCATCCCGGAATTTTTGGTACCAGAGACTTGGTTAGTCGGTCCTTTTGGTGGCCTACCTTGTCTCGTGATGTCAGGGAGTTTGTGCAGTCCTGCGGGACTTTCTCTCGCTCCAAGCCTTGCTCTCGCTCTAGTGGTTTGTTGATGCCATTGCCTGTGCCCAAGAGACCATGGACCCATATCTCTATGGATTTCATTTCCGATCTTCCTGTTTCTCAGAGAATGACCACCATCTGGGTAATTTGTGATAGGTTTTCCAAAATGATACATCTTGTGCCATTACCTAAGTTGCCTTCCTCCTCTGAATTGGTGCCGTTGTTCCTTCAGCACGTGGTTCGTTTACACGGCATTCCTGAGAACATTGTGTCTGACAGAGGAGTCCAGTTTGTTTCCAGATTTTGGAGGACTTTTTGTTCTAAACTGGGTGTTCAATTGTCTTTCTCCTCGGCATTTCATCCTCAGACCAATGGTCAAACTGAGAGAACAAACCAGACATTGGAGACTTATCTAAGATGCTTTGTGTCTGCTGATCAGGATGACTGGGTCTCTTTTTTGCCTTTGGCTGAGTTTGCTCTTAATAATAGGGCTAGCTCTGCCACTTTGATGTCTCCGTTTTTCTGTAATTCTGGGTTTCACCCTCGATTTTCTACAGGACAGACGGAGGCTTCTGTCTGTCCAGGTGTTGACTCTGTTGTGGAGCGTATGCAGCAGATTTGGGACCAGGTAGTGGAGAGGTTGTCCCTCTCTCAGGAGAAGGCCCAGCGGTTTGCTAACCGGCATAGGACTGATGGTCCTCGGTTTAAAGTGGGGGACTTGGTCTGGTTGTCCTCAAAGAATATTCCTATGAGAGTAGCATCTCCTAAATTTAAGCCTAGGTTCATTGGACCTTATAAGATCATGGAGATTATTAATCCTGTTTCTTTTCGTTTGCTTCTTCCAGGGACATTTAAGATCCATAACGTGTTCCACAAGTCCTTGTTGAAGAGGTTTGTTGAGCCAGTGGTTCCTGCTGCTGTGCCTCCTGACCCTGTTTTGGTTGAGGGCAATCTGGAGTATGTGGTTGAGAAAATATTGGATTCTCGCTTTTCTAGACGGAAACTCCAGTATTTGGTTAAATGGAGAGGTTATGGTCAGGAAGACAATTCTTGGGTGTTTGCTTCGGACATCCATGCTAGGAGACTTATCCGTGAGTATCATAGAACTCATCCTGACCGACCTGGTTGCTCAAATGAGGGTTCGATGACCCCTCCTCAAGGGGGGGGGTACTGTTGTGAATGGGTTTGAGATGAGTTCTGAGCAGAGGCTCCCTCTGGTGGTTACAAGCGGTGCTAGTGAAGATTGTGAGGACTGGGAATCAGGTGTTACTGACTGGTCTTATATAAGGGAGTCATTTTCCCATCAGGGTTGCCGGTGATCAATTGTTCTGGTCTGAATCCTTCATTCCAGTTTCCCTTGTAGCCTGCTGTGTCGTGTCTGCATCTCCTGCTAACAGATAAGACTTTGTCTTCTTTTGTGTTTTTGCTATATTTTTGCATTTTTACCTGCACTCCTCAGCTACCGAAACATAACAACATTGGTTGCAAACACTATAGAAGTACACAAAGGGGCCTTTTACAGCTAGTGAACAGTTGTCTGCAGTGTTCACTGTAGTCCGTGAGCTTTTCATTTTTTGAGTGCAGATTACGCTCCAGTTAGTTCTTCAACCACTGCTGGTTGTAGTCTGCTGAGCGTGTGTCACTGCCTCATCCTTGACATTTTTCTCTAATTGGTGCTGCTCCATTCTATTTTAAAAAAATCTAATCTATTAGTGTGACGCGCTTCCATCCGTATACAATACATTGGTTGCAAACACTATAGAAGTACACAAAGGGGCCTTTCACAGCTAGTGAACAGTTGTCTGCAGTGTTCACTGTAGTCTGTGAGATTTTCATTTTTTGAGTGCAGATTACGCTCCAGTTAGTTCTTCAACCACTGCTGGTTGTAGTCTGCTGAGCGTGTGTCACTGCCTCATCCTTGACATTTTTCTCTAATTGGTGCTGCTCCATTCTATTTTTAAAAAATCTAATCTATTAGTGTGACGCGCTTCCATCCGTATACAATACATTGGTTGCAAACACTATAGAAGTACACAAAGGGGCCTTTCACAGCTACTGAACAGTTGTCTGCAGTGTTCACTGCAGTCTCTGAGGAATAACCACACTTAGGCCTTATAACTTTTCTGACTTTCTTTATCAATCTACCAAGATGAAGAAGGCAGGGAGTAAGGCACGTGGTTGTGGCCGTGGAGTTTCAGCAGGGAGAGGACGTGGGGATTCTGTGGCTGCTGCCTCACCCAGTGACACAGCATTCACCAGTTTTCCCCATGAGCGTTCCTTTATGCGCACTTTTGTAGGAGGTCGGCGTACCCCCCTGCTGCGGGAAGAACAAATTGAAGCCGTTGTTGGTTGGATGGCAGCCAATGCATCGACTTCAATTGCTTCCACCTCCTCTCAGGACCACAGCACTGTTGAACAACCATCTGTCTCTTCACCACCTGCCAAATTGCCCAGGCAGTCAGAGAGCTCTGTAAAGGAGCCAGCTGAGTCTCTGCTTCTGTTCTCAGAATCTGTTGGCTTGCAAACAGGGGCCCAGCCAAGCAGCATTCTGGAATGTGAAGAAGAGGGAGTATGCAGTGACGCGCAACAGCTGTGTCTCTCTGAATCTGAAGAGGCAGGTGAGCCAGTGCCGATGGTCAGCACACCGCAGAACGCATCTGATGATGATGAGACTCAGGTGCCAGTTTCTGTTGAGCATGGTGCTGGCCAGACCACCCAACAGCAGCAGGTGTTGGAAGAGGGTAGTGGAGATGATGAGGTCCAAGACCCAACATGGCGTGAGGAACAGGAAGGTGGTGGGAGCAGCTCTGAGGAAGAGATTGCCCCAACGGTCCAAACAATAGGGAGAGGTAGGCTGCAGACTCGGTTGCCTGTAGCCTCCAGTTTGGCACCCGTTCGTAGCAGTTCTCTTACAACAGCCAAAACGGGCGCTCCCAGGACTTGCACTGCGTGGTCCTTTTTTGACACACTTGCAGATGATATTTGCTATGTCAAATGCAAGCTGTGTAATCAAAAAGTAAAAAGAGGTAAAAGTGTCAGTAACCTTAATACCACAAATATGTGGAAACATGTGCGGACAAAGCACGTGGTTGAGTTACAAAGACACACTGGAGATGTAGGCCAACCTACAGCAGCACCTACATCTTCAGCTCGTGTTGGAGCCTCTTCCTCCAGCTCACACACAGCTGGTTCGGCTTCCTCACAGGATCGCCATGGAAGAACCTCTGTCACTGTTGTCCAGAGACCCAGTGTTATTCCACCCACAGCTGCAAGTTCCCTGTCATCCTCACACTCCCAGGCCACAAAACAGCCATCGGTAGCACAGGCATGGGATAAAAGACGGCCATACTCGGCAAACCATCCACGAGCACAGGCTCTGAATGCTGGCATTGCAAAACTCCTGTCCCTTGAAATGCTGTCATTCAGGCTGGTGGAGACTGACAGTTTCCGTAACTTAATGGCATTGGCAGTCCCACAATACAATGTGCCCAGCCGATTTTATTTCAGCAGGCAAGCCGTCCCTGGTCTGCAAAAGCATGTTGAGGGAAAAATTAAACATGCGCTACTAAACGCCGTCAGTAGCAAGGTCCACCTGACCACCGATGCGTGGACCAGTACCCATGGCCAGGGACGATACCTTTCCCTCACTGCCCATTGGGTCAATGTTGTGGAGCCGGGTACAGATCTTGCGAGTGGCGCTGTACATGTTCTGCCAACTCCAAGGATTGCAGAAATCCAGTCTGTCCACATTGACTTCTCCTCCTACTCCAGTTCCTCAGAATCATCGCTGCAGGAGCCGTCATGGTCTACCTCCACATGGACCCGTGAACGCTTACCTGTTGCGACCGATATGAGCACAGCTGTGGCCAAACGTCAACAGGCCGTCCTGAAATTAATTTCCATGGGGAATCGAAGCCACACAGCGCAGGAGGTCTGGAATGCCATCAAGCAGGAGAGCGACGTGTGGTTTTTGCCAGCGAATCTCCAGCCAGGCTTGGTAGTGTGTGACAATGGCCGAAATCTGGTGGCAGCTCTGGGCCTTGGCAACCTCACTCACATACCATGTCTGGCACATGTGCTCAACTTGGTCGTGCAGAGTTTTTTGAGGGACTATCCGGATCTTGATGCACTGCTGCACAAGGTCCGCCTAGAGTGCGCTCACTTGCGACTTTCCAGCATGGCCAGATCGCGCATTGCAGCTCTGCAACGCAGATTTCGCCTTCCTGAACATGCATCATATGTGACGTACCCACCAGGTGGAATTCCACGTTACATATGTTGGAGCGGTTGTGTGAGCAGCAGCCAGCAGTAATGGAGTATCAGCTGCATCAGGCGCAATCAACTCGCAATTTGCGCCGTTCACACTTCACCACTACTGAGTGGGCCTCTATGAAGGACATCTGCCACGTTTTGCGTGCGTTTGATGAGTCAACGCGGATGGCGAGTGCAGATGATGCACTAGTCAGCCTGACTGTCCCCCTTATCTGCCTGCTTCAAAAAACACTGCAAGCACTAAGGGATGAGGTTTTGGAAGAGGTGGAGGATGAGGAGTCACAAATTCCATCACCTTCTGGACAGTCAGCGCAACGTGGTTCCTCACAAAGGGCTGGGCAGGGCTCACTTTGTGAGGAGGATGAGGAGGAGTCAATGGAGGAGGAAGACATCGCTCCAGAGGGAGGTACACAACGCTCTAGTCAGTATGTAGAGCGAGGGTGGGGTGATGCAGAGCAGGAAGAGATGACGCCTCTTGCAGGGGACAGCGTTTCTTGGCCAGTTGGTAGTCTGCAGCACATGGTTGATTTCATGCTGCAGTGCCTGAGAAACGACCGCCGCATCGCCCACATTCTCACCACGTCTGATTATTGGGTGTACACCCTCCTAGACCCTCGCTACCGGGACAACTTACAAAGCCTCATCACACCGTTGAACCGGGAGCGTAAAATGCGGGAGTACCAAGACACACTGGTGCAATCCATAATGTTTCTCCATTCCAGCTGAGAGCACTGCTGCTGCTACTGCTTTACAAAGCAGCTCTGTGCGTCGAGGCAGTGGAGACAGCTCTGCAACAAGAGGGAGCACAAGCAGCGCCTCTGCACAGGGCAAGACCAGTATGTTCCAAATGTGGCGAAGTTTTGTGGCAGCGCGACAAATGTCTACACCATCCGAGACGGCTCCAGTCAGCAGGAGGCAACGTTTCCGTAAAATGGTGACAGACTACATGTCTTTCCCTCTCAGTGTACTCCCAGATGGCTCTTCCCCATTCAAGTTTTGGGTCTCTAAGCTGGATACATGGCCAGAGCTTAGCCAGTATGCATTGGAGGTGCTGGCTTGCCCTGCTGCCAGTGTATTATCGGAGCGCGTCTTTAGTGCTGCAGGTGGTGTACTAACAGACCGTCGCATGCGACTATCCTCCGATAATGTAGACCGGCTTACTTTTCTGAAAATGAACAAGGCATGGATCTCGCCAGAATTTGTCTGTCCGTTTTCAGATTAAATAACTGGTTCGCAACGTTATCCATGTCTCCTGTTATGTTCATCTTTCTACCACCTGAACTCTACTCCCTGGGCTACAACACTGCCAGTTGCTGCTCAGAAGTGTCGTGTCCACAGACCAATACACAAGCTATAGTGTTAGTGGGGTTCAGTAATGCCAGCTGTTCCCCTGCTGTGTGTCCGGCAAGAAGTCTCCTGTTCCCTACACATGCACAGAAAAACCCATGTAGAACATGCTCCAAATAGGGAAGAGCCGTCACCCTGATTGTTATGCTTAAAACAGGAAATTGTGAAGTTTTCCAGGCATAGAATGATAAATTTTTATAACAAATATGGACAAATAATAATTTGTCATCACAGCGCATATCTGCACATGTCTATTAGAAATGGTAACAAAAACTAAAACATAGTGTTCACTTTTTTAAATTAATGCATAAAAGTACATTTCATACTTATCAATTAATGCTTTTTAAGGAACTTTATCTGTACCTGTAAGATAATGCAGTCAATGGATGTACGAATCATAAACATCCTCATCATCATCATCATGAGTTATATTTATGACAGACATTATAAAATACACATACTGATGCCAACTGTAACTTCACACACCATATATGAAATGGCCAG
This sequence comes from Oophaga sylvatica, assembly GCA_033576555.1. Lineage (NCBI taxonomy): Eukaryota > Metazoa > Chordata > Amphibia > Anura > Dendrobatidae > Oophaga > Oophaga sylvatica. Next base: position 29,657 of record JARQOD010002143.1, read on the forward strand.
CATCTAAACCTGGTAACAATGTGCAATAATAAATTATTACATCTACAAAGTGCATCATGCATACTGACAATAGGTAGTTATACCTGCAAGTGCTGTTGAAACAACCACAACAGATATAAATTAATAATGATATATAGGTATCACAGTGCATAGTTACTCATGGACAATGTCGATGTAATACTGCACCTCAATAAAGTCAGCGTCAACCATTATGCTTGTTAGTCTTGTAGATTGTTAAAGAGGGAACATGCTTTTTTTGTTGGTCATAGGTGGAGTATTAGACAGTAAATGATTACTGCTGTCGTATATTTGGCGTCCCTAGGGCAGAATAACGCTGCGTAAGGTCACATTTTATAGAGAGTCATCTAATAGACACACGCTACCCTACCCATACGCGTGACAGTAGGAAGGTAGTGTTGACGGATAAAGCCTTGCGCAACCAGACATGCTTTTACCCTCTTCAACACTGTACAAGCAAAAAATGCATGATTGCAGCCGCAGACTTTATTGACGTACAGTATAACATCGCCATTACCCATCAGAGGCTGTCCACTGTCTGATACAGACATAGAATATACCTTTGCTATCCGTAGCCTTTGTTTCACCTACACTTGCAGGCACACTGTTATGTTACGGTAGCTGAGGAGTGCAGGTAAAAAAGGAAATACACCAGAGCAGTTGGAATCTATGAGATTGCAGTACTCTGACTAACCACCGCAACTAGAGGCAGCCGTGGAGCGTTCCTACGTTGGTCCTAGACGCCTCGTCACAGCCTGAGAAACTAACTACACCTAAAGATAGAAATAGGAAAGCTATCTGCCCCGGAGCAGAACCCCAAAGATAATAGAAAGCCCCCAAACATGTAATGGCGGTTAGACAAGAGGAAATACTGACACAGAAAGAAAATAGTATGAGCAAACGCTGGGGCCCAAAACTATCTAAATAGAAAAGGACAGGAAGGGTACTTACTGCAATCTCAGAAAACCCTGAAAAAACACCAATCTACTAATTTCAAAATCACCTGAGATCACACGACCTCTACCACCTAAATTAGTTCTCTGGTGTAAAAAAATCAAAACAGCAGCCACTGAAAAAAAACTGGAAAAAGCAAAAGTACAAAACACAGTGGCTGGACTAAACTGAGAGGGCAAAAGCCCCCGGAGGGGACCCTGAAGGCCCCCACAGAAGTGCAGGACAAAATGCAAAAATATAGCAAAAACACAAAATAAGAAATTGTCTTATCTGATAGCAGGAGATGCAGACACGACACAGCAAGCTACAAGGGAAACTGGAAAGAAGGATTCAGACCAGAACAATTGATCACCGGCAACCCTGATGGGAAAATGACTCCCTTATATAAGACCAATCAGTAACACCTGATTCCCAGTCCTCACAATCCTCACTAGTACCGCTTGTAACCACCAGAGGGAGCCTCTGCTCAGAACTCATCTCAAACCCATTCACAACAGTACCCCCCCCTTGAGGAGGGGTCACCGAACCCTCATTTGAGCAACCAGGTCGGTCAGGATGAGTTCTATGATACGCACGGATAAGTCTCCTAGCATGGATGTCCGAAGCAAACACCCAAGAATTGTCTTCCTGACCATAACCTCTCCATTTAACCAAATACTGGAGTCTTCGTCTAGAAAAACGAGAATCCAATATTTTCTCAACCACATACTCCAGATTGCCCTCAACCAAAACAGGGTCAGGAGGCACAGCAGCAGGAACCACTGGCTCAACAAACCTCTTCAACAAGGACTTGTGGAACACGTTATGGATCTTAAATGTCCCTGGAAGAAGCAAACGAAAAGAAACAGGATTAATAATCTCCATGATCTTATAAGGTCCAATGAACCTAGGCTTAAATTTAGGAGATGCTACTCTCATAGGAATATTCTTTGAGGACAACCAGACCAAGTCCCCCACTTTAAACCGAGGACCATCAGTCCTATGCCAGTTAGCAAACCGCTGGGCCTTCTCCTGAGAGAGGGACAACCTCTCCACTACCTGGTCCCAAATCTGCTGCATACGCTCAACAACAGAGTCAACACCTGGACAGACAGAAGCCTCCGTCTGTCCTGAAGAAAATCGAGGGTGAAACCCAGAATTACAGAAAAACGGAGACATCAAAGTGGCAGAGCTAGCCCTATTATTAAGAGCAAACTCAGCCAAAGGCAAAAAAGAGACCCAGTCATCCTGATCAGCAGACACAAAGCATCTTAGATAAGTCTCCAATGTCTGGTTTGTTCTCTCAGTTTGACCATTGGTCTGAGGATGAAATGCCGAGGAGAAAGACAATTGAACACCCAGTTTAGAACAAAAAGTCCTCCAAAATCTGGAAACAAACTGGACTCCTCTGTCAGACACAATGTTCTCAGGAATGCCGTGTAAACGAACCACGTGCTGAAGGAACAACGGCACCAATTCAGAGGAGGAAGGCAACTTAGGTAATGGCACAAGATGTATCATTTTGGAAAACCTATCACAAATTACCCAGATGGTGGTCATTCTCTGAGAAACAGGAAGATCGGAAATGAAATCCATAGAGATATGGGTCCATGGTCTCTTGGGCACAGGCAATGGCATCAACAAACCACTAGAGCGAGAGCAAGGCTTGGAGCGAGAGCAAGTCCCGCAGGACTGCACAAATTCCCTGACATCGCGAGACAAGGTAGACCACCAAAAGGACCGACTAACCAAGTCTCTGGTACCAAAAATTCCGGATGCCCAGCCAATGCGGAACAATGAATCTCAGACATCACACTCTTTTTCCATTGGTCCGGGACAAACAATTTTCCAACAGGGCAGCGCTCGGGCCTATCCTCCTGACACCCCTCCAGAGCAAGTCTCAAATTGGGCGAGATGGCGGAAAGAACTACACCCTCCTTCAAAATAACAGAGGGATCAGATAGCTCAGGAGAGTCCGCAAGGAAACTCCTCGAGAGGGCATCCGCCTTAACATTCTTAGTGCCAGGAAGAAAGGAAACCACAAAATTAAAACGTGTGAAAAACAAGGCCCACCTGGCCTGTCTAGGATTGAGTCGCTTGGCAGATTCCAGATAGACCAGATTCTTATGGTCCGTAAGGACCACCACCTGATGTTTGGCTCCCTCCAGCCAATGTCTCCACTCTTCAAAAGCCCACTTCATGGCCAATAACTCCCGATTACCCACGTCATAATTACGTTCAGTAGGAGAACAATTTTCGAGAGAAAAAGGCACAAGGGTTACTTTTAGAGGTCTCTGGATCTTTTTGGGACAAAACGGCACCTGCCCCAATTTCAGAGGCATCAACCTCCACCTGAAATGGCAGAGAAACATCAGGCTGCCGTAGAACAGGAGCAGAAGTGAATCTCTGCTTAAGTTCCTGAAACGCAGAGACTGCCTCAGGAGGCCAATTCACCACATCAGAACCCTTTCTGGTCAAATCAGTTAATGGTTTAACAATAACCGAGAAATTACCAATAAATTTACGATAAAAATTGGCAAAACCCAAAAATCTCTGAAGAGCCTTTAATGAAGGTTGGACCCAATCACAGATGGCCTGAACCTTGACCGGTCCATTTCAATAACAGATGGGGACAAAATAAATCCCAGAAATGAGATCTTCTGTACGCCAAAAAGACACTTTGATCCCTTCACATACAGAGCATTCTCTCTCAAAATCTGGAATACAGTTCGAACATGTTTCACATGAGAGTCCCAGTCATTAGAAAAAATCAAGATATCATCCAAATAAACAATCAGAAACTTGTCCACAAAATCCCTGAAAATGTCATTCATGAAGGACTGGAAGACGGAAGGAGCATTAGTGAGCCCAAAGGGCATCACAAGGTACTCAAAATGCCCTTCAGGGGTGTTAAATGCCGTCTTCCATTCATCCCCGTGCTTAATGCGAATAAGGTTATACGCCCCCCTGAGGTCAAGCTTGGTAAACCAAGTAGCGTTTTTCACCCTGGAAAACAGGTCAGAAATCAAGGGTAACGGGTATTGATATTTCACAGTAATATTGTTCAAGAGACGATAATCAATACACGGCCTTAATGAACCATCTTTTTTGGCCACAAAGAAAAAACCGGCACCTAAGGGTGAAGAGGATGGTCTGATATGACCCTTCTCCAATGATTCCTTGATATAAGACCGCATAGCGTCATGTTCAGGTACAGACAAGTTAAAAAGGCGACCTTTAGGGAATTTACTACCTGGCACTAATTCAATAGCGCAGTCATAGCTCCTATGGGGAGGTAAGGATGCAGATTTACTTTCGCTAAACACATCAGAAAAATCAAACAAAAAGTCAGGAACATCCTCAGCCTGGGGGGAGGCAGAAAAAACAGGAGTGTTGGTATTAACACATTGGCAGCCCCAACTGGTTACAGACACAGATTTCCAATCCAAAACAGGATTATGAGACTGTAACCAAGGGAAACCCAGCACTATAATGTCATGCAGATTATATAGAACCAAAAATTTGCAGCACTCCTGGTGATCAGGTTCAACCCTCATTATCACCTGAGTAGAAAACTGGGGTTTATTCTCAGCCAAAGGGGTAGAATCGATCCCCAGTAAAGGAATAGACTTCTGTAGGGGTATCAAGGGAAACCCACAACGTTTAGCAAAATCATAATCCATCAGGTTAATAGCTGCTCCAGAATCAACGAAAGCCTGAGCAGAAAATGAGGACAGAGAGCATATCAGAGTGACAGTTAATAAAAACTTAGTCTGAACACTACCCAAGACAACTGAGCGTGCAAAATGTCTTCCCCGCTTAGGGCAGACTGAAATAGCATGAGAGGCATCACCACAGTAGAAACATAACCCATTGCGCTTTCGAAACTCATGACGCTGTGCCCCAGACACCACTCTATCACACTGCATGGGTTCAGAAGCTGGCTCACAAGGCAACACCACTCCACGCATACTTCTCCGCTCACGCAAACGTCTGTCAATTTGAATCGCTAATGACATAGAATCATTGAGACCAGAGGGGACAGGGAATCCCACCATAACATCCTTTACATTATCCGACAGACCCTTCCGGAAAAGGGCCGCCAAAGCGTCGTCATTCCATTTGGTCAGGACTGCCCACCTACGGAATCTCTGACAGTATAACTCAGCGTCATCAAGCCCCTGATTTAATGCCAACAAGGCTTTTTCAGCTTGATCAGTGACATTAGGCTCATCGTACAATAACCCCAAAGCCTGAAAAAATGCATCAACATCACTCAAAACAGGATCCCCAGGTATCAGGGAAAAAGCCCAATCCTGAGGATCGCCGCGCAGGAGAGAGATGATAATTTGAACCTGCTGCGCTGCGTTTCCTGAGGACTTAGATTTTAAGGCAAGAAACAATTTACAATTATTTTTGAAATTCTGAAACTTAGCTCGATCCCCTAAAAACAAATCTGGCATGGGGATCCTAGGTTCCACAACAGGCAACCTAGCAAGATATGCAGCAATACTCTGAACCTCAGTGGCAAGCTGATCCACACGGCCAGACAACTGTGCAAACTCCATTGGGAGAAAAGATCCTTCCCAGCACCCAGAGATACAGAGGGAAAAAAAAAAAAAGCAACAAACAGAAAAATATCTCTGACAACTTTTCTTCCTTCAAAATATTTTTTCCCTTCTGTGAGTACCATACAATTTTTCAGGCCGGTGATACTGTTATGTTACGGTAGCTGAGGAGTGCAGGTAAAAAAGGAAATACACCAGAGCAGTTGGAAATCTGAGATTGCAGTACTCTGACTAACCACCGCAACTAGAGGCAGCCGTGGAGCGTTCCTACGTTGGTCCTAGACGCCTCGTCACAGCCTGAGAAACTAACTACACCTAAAGATAGAAATAGGAAAGCTATCTGCCCCGGAGCAGAACCCCAAAGATAATAGAAAGCCCCCAAACATGTAATGGCGGTTAGACAAGAGGAAATACTGACACAGAAAGAAAATAGTATGAGCAAACGCTGGGGCCCAAAACTATCTAAATAGAAAAGGACAGGAAGGGTACTTACTGCAATCTCAGAAAACCCTGAAAAAACACCAACTCTACTAATTTCAAAATCACCTGATATCACACGACCTCTACCACCTAAATTAGTTCTCTGGTGTAAAAAAATCAAAACAGCAGCCACTGAAAAAAAACTGGAAAAAGCAAAAGTACAAAACACAGTGGCTGGACTAAACTGAGAGGGCAAAAGCCCCCGGAGGGGACCCTGAAGGCCCCCACAGAAGTGCAGGACAAAATGCAAAAATATAGCAAAAACACAAAATAAGAAATTGTCTTATCTGATAGCAGGAGATGCAGACACGACACAGCAAGCTACAAGGGAAACTGGAAAGAAGGATTCAGACCAGAACAATTGATCACCGGCAACCCTGATGGGAAAATGACTCCCTTATATAAGACCAATCAGTAACACCTGATTCCCAGTCCTCACAATCCTCACTAGTACCGCTTGTAACCACCAGAGGGAGCCTCTGCTCAGAACTCATCTCAAACCCATTCACAACAGCACACACTTAAATTGTGACAATGCATAATGTTTTTTTAAATGGTTATTTTTTATCGTACATTATTGCGTCATCACATTGATGAGTCCATGCTGGACATGTCATACATGCTGTACAAAGTAACGATTTTATTAACTTAAATAATTGAAATGTCTGTGACTGTCACATATAAATTGCAATGATGATGATGAGTGACTATTACAAAATCCATTGTCTTCACTATGTTATGGTTTAACATAGCGTTCCTTAAGCATTATTCATAAATACAAAAATGGACTTTTATTCTTAAATTTACAACACTATATTTTGTAAACTAATTTTTGGGTGGTGTGTTGTTCCATTTCTTGTTGTCATGTGCATATATGCGTTTATATTTGCAGGGTCTTTATTTTTATTCTTGAAATTAGGAAAGATGTGTATCTTCGTACAGTGTTAGCCAGTAGATAGAAAAATATTTAGACTTGAGAGTCCTCAGTGGTTGATACTTTTAATGGATAACTGAAAAGATGGTAACAAATTGCAAGCTTTCGAGGCTACTCACGTCTCTTCATCAGGCAAAGACTAAAACAAAAAATTAAGAATCACATATTTCTGTACACAACAGGACACAGGAATAGTGCAATAGGTAAGACAAGTGACGTGCAGTTGAACTGTCATTATGCCAGAGGGATGAACATAAATATTGGAACAGTTCCTAGATAAGGATAGAAAGTTTTATTGCCCTCTGATTGTGGTCTGGTTTTGTGTTTTCATGCCCCTGGAAGGGCAGAGACGCAGATTCCTTAATTGATATAGAATGACATGAATCCGTGTGATATATTCATTCCAGCACAAAGAGTGTCAAAGGTCATCATGAGCTTATATTCCCAAACCTTTCTATCTTTCTCAGATTTGAAGTTAGATTTTAATACCATTAATTCCATATCCATCATGCTATGACCGGGCATACAAAAGTGTTTTGCCACAGGTAAATCCATTCATTTTTCTCTTATTGTGTGGCGATGAGAATTCATCCTTGTTCTCAGTTTTTGCCCGGTCTCCCCCACATACAGACCCCCAGTTGGACATTTAGTACATATAATTAGGTACACCACATTACATGTGATGCAGCTGAAAGTACCTGGGATCTTGTAGTCCTGATGGGAGTTGGGGATCTTTATCTTGTCCGTGGTCATTATAGATGCACAGGTTTTACATTTCTTCTGGTTGCAATGAAAGTTTCCTGCAGCTGTTGGGGAGGACAGGGAGCTTCTGACAATGATGCTTCTTAGATTTGGGGGCTGCCTAAAACACAGTAGTGGGGGGTCTGGAAATATGGATTGTAATCGGGCATCTTTTTGTAGTAAAGGTTGTAGTTTCCGTGTAGCTGCCCTTAGCACCTCCAGATTTGGATTGTAGGTGACCACTAGAGGCACCCGGTTATTTTCTTCTTTAGCTCTGTAATGTAGCAGGTGATTCCTTGATATTCTGGTGGCTCTTGAAATTTGGTTTTCAATTGTTCTTGGATGGTAGCCCTGGTTCAAAAAAGTCTTTCTGAGGAACCCCCCACTACTGTGTTTTAGGCAGCCCCCAAATCTAAGAAGCATCATTGTCAGAAGCTCCCTGTCCTCCCCAACAGCTGCAGGAACCTTTCCTTCCAACCAGAAGAAATGTAAAAACCTGTGCATCTATAATGACCACGGACAAGATAAAGATCCCCAACTCCCATCAGGACTACAAGATCCCAGGTACTTTCAGCTGCATCACATCTAATGTGGTGTACCTAATTATATGTACTAAATGTTCAACTGGGGGTCTGTATGTGGAGGAGACCGGCCAAAAACTGAGAACAAGGATGAATTATCATCGCCACACAATAAGAGAAAAAATAATGGATTTACCTGTGGCAAAACACTTTTGTATGCCCGGTCATAGCATGATGGATATGGAATTACTGGTATTAAAATATAACTTCAAATCTAGAGAAAGATAGAAAGGTTTGGGAATATAATCTCATGATGACCTTTGACACTCTTAGTGCTGGAATGAATAGATCACTCGGATTCATGTCATTCTATATCAATTAAGGAATCTGCGTCTCTGACCTTCTAGGGGCATCAAAACAGAACACCAGACCCCAATCAGAGGGCAATAAAACTTTCTCTCCTTATCTATGAACTGTTCCAATATTTATGATCATCCCTCTGCCATAATGACAGTTCTGCTTCACGTCACTTGTCTTACCTATTGCACTATTCCTGTGTCCTGTTGTGTGTAGAAATATGTGATTCTTCATTTTTTGTTTTAGTCTTAGCCTGATGAAGAGACCTGAGTAGTCTCGAAAGCTTGGAATTTGTTACCAGCTTTTCAGTTAGCCATTAAACGGTATCAACCACTGAGGACTCTCAAGCATAAATATTTTTCTATTCTTGGAATTTAAATTCATCATTTTATTGTCCTAGTAAAACTTCATTTATTCTTGTTTGAAGTACATACATTTGCAATGGCCACGTAACAAGGCAATAACTCAATATTTTATTTCAAAACCCTCCTTGACCCTGGGCTTCAACACGCCAGTTGCTGCTCAGAAGTGTTAGATGCACAGATGAAAACAATCGCTGATGTGTTTGTGGGGTTCAGTAACGCCTGCTGTTCCCCTGCTGTGTGTCTGGCAAAAATTACTGCTGCTAACTACAAATTCAACTTCAAACATCTCATACTAGGCCTCTGCCTACACTCTCTTTGACCTGGGCTTCAACACCGCCAGTTGCTGCTCAGAAGTGTTAGATGCACAGATGAAAACAATCGCTGATGTGTTTGTGGGGTTCAGTAACGCCTGCTGTTCCCCTGCTGTGTGTCTGGCAAAAATTACTGCTGCTAACTACAAATTCAACTTCAAACATCTCATACTAGGCCTCTGCCTACACCCTCCTTGAACCTGGGCTTCAACACCGCCAGTTGCTGCTCAGAAGTGTTAGATGCACAGATGAAAACAATCGCTGATGTGTTTGTGGGGTTCAGTAACGCCTGCTGTTCCCCTGCTGTGTGTCTGGCAAAAATTACTGCTGCTAACTACAAATTCAACTTCAAACATCTCATACTAGGCCTCTGCCTACACCCTCCTTGACCCTGGGCTTCAACACCACCAGTTGCTGCTCAGAAGTGTTAGATGCACAGATGTAAACAATCGTTGATGTGTTTGTGGGGTTCAGTAACGCCTGCTGTTCCCTGCTGTGTGTCTGGCAAAAATTACTGCTTCTAACTACAAATTCAACTTCAAACATCTCATACTAGGCCTCTGCCTACACTCTCTTTGACCCTGGGCTTCAACACCGCCAGTTGCTGCTCAGAAGTGTTAGATGCACAGATGAAAACAATCGCTGATGTGTTTGTGGGGTTCAGTAACGCCTGCTGTTCCCCTGCTGTGTGTCTGGCAAAAATTACTGCTGCTAACTACAAATTCAACTTCAAACATCTCATACTAGGCCTCTGCCTACACCCTCCTTGACCCTGGGCTTCAACACCGCCAGTTGCTGCTCAGAAGTGTTAGATGCACAGATGAAAACAATCGTTGATGTGTTTGTGGGGTTCAGTAACGCCTGCTGTTCCCCTGCTGTGTGTCTGGCAAAAATTACTGCTGCTAACTACAAATTCAACTTCAAACATCTCATACTAGGCCTCTGCCTACACCCTCCTTGACCCTGGGCTTCAACACCGCCAGTTGCTGCTCAGAAGTGTTAGATGCACAGATGAAACCAATCGCTGATGTGTTTGTGGGGTTCAGTAACGCCTGCTGTTCCCCTGCTGTGTGTCTGGCAAAAATTACTGCTGCTAGCTACAAATTCAACTTCAAACATCTCATACTAGGCCTCTGCCTACACCCTCCTTGACCCTGGGCTTCAACACCGCCAGTTGCTGCTCAGAAGTGTTAGATGCACAGATGAAAACAATCGCTGATGTGTTTGTGGGGTTCAGTAACTCCTGCTGTTCCCCTACTGTGTGTCTGGCAAAAATTACTGCTGCTAACTACAAATTCAACTTCAAACATCTCATACTAGGCCTCTGCCTACACCCACCTTGACCCTGGGCTTCAACACCGCCAGTTGCAGCTCAGAAGTGTTAGATGCACAGATGAAAACAATCGCTGATGTGTTTGTGGGGTTCAGTAACGCCTGCTGTTCCCCTGCTGTGTGTCCGGCAAAAATTACTGCTAGCTACCTACACATGGTGAAAAAAACATGACATGTCAAAGTGTCTAGTGCTACACATAGATATGAGGCTACACCCTGATTTCTAAGCTGTAAACAATTAAAATGTCAGCTTTAAAACCATAAAATGATTAGTCTTTGTCACAAATCTGTAACAAAATAATTGTGACATATTATTTCAGATATGCACATGTCGAAAACAAATGCTAACACAAAGCCTAGTTATGCTATAGGATACTGATGGTCAACCTTGTCACTCCATAGCTTAGACAAATCCAACTCACATCATGACTCAAATGCTGCAATGTTGGAAGCGCATAATGTGGGTTGAACTTTGACAACAGCTGCAGTGCGAAGGTTAGACTTCAGTGTTCTTGGCTTTTAAATAAAAGCATACAAGTAAATATAATAATCCAATGTTGATTAAGGGACGTGATGTACACCTGTAATATTGTGCAAACAATGCATGTAGAAATAGTCCTCTTCAACATTACTTATATTTGTGTCATTTTAAAAAATACATATTTAATTAGAAAGTTAACAGCCCATATCATAAAGGTCCTTCATGTAAACATGATAATCAGTAACAAAAATCAGGCATTACCTTGTTAAAGTCAATAGTGCATAGTCACAATAGCAAAATATATACCTGTAAGTGGTGCTGAAAGAACGACAACTGATAGAATAGGTGAATGATATCTATTTATCAGACTGAATATGGACACCTGTACAATGTCGATATAATACTGTACCTTAACAAAACTGCTGTGTCACACCTCACGCGTTTTTCTTGTAGCTTGTTATGTAATAGGGCACATGCGTGTATGTTTCATCATAGGTGCATGTTTACTGAGTAAAGCAGTCATGACAACGCCTTTGTGTTGTCGGTACGCTTGCGATGATGAACGATGCGCACCGTGAATGTTAGTCTGCGTCATAAGACGCACAGACGCTCCAATACCCAACGCGTCACAGCAGGAAGCCAGTCTGTGCGTCCAAACAAAGGCGCAAGCATACATGCACGTACCCTTTTATAAAGCTATATAAAAAAAAGGATGTAGTAGTAACGCACACTTTATTGAGGTACAGTATTACATCGCCATTCACCATCTGTGGCTATGCAGTCTCATCTATATATACCTTATCTATCCGTTGTCATGCTTGCAAGTCCACAGTCAGGCATAAATAGCTGTTTTCACTATGCACTATGCACTTTTTAAAGGTTTTGTTTGTTAATATAAATGATTGGCACATATTATCAGTATTACATGATGGAAATTTTAGTTATTTTTAAAAACTTTTTAGTGATATTATTCAGCAAATGTAAAGTTTTATGAATGTCACAGATAACTTGTAATGCTGATTATGTTTTTAAGTCAGCCATTCATTGTCTATACAATAAAAATGGTGTACATACTGTTACTTATCCATCATTAATGGATTCTGATATGTACTTGTATGCTTTTATTTAAAACCGTATAGCAGATTATTTAACCTATTTTTATTGTGGTTTGCATTGCTTTTCAACATGTTAATGTATGCGTTTATGTTTGTCAATTATTAATTTACATATATTTTTTAAAGTAAAATCATCATCTTATGGTACTAAAGGTTATATTTCTCTTGTTTGGAGTATAGACATTTTTAATTGACACGTAACAAGGAAAACTTGATCTAGTATTTAAACATCCTCCTTGACCCTGGGCTCCAACACCGCCAGTTGTTGCTCGGAAGTGCTGTTAGCACAGTCAACACTTGCTCCTGTGTTACTGGGGTTCAGTAATGTCAGCTGTTCCCTGCTGTGTGAACGGCAAAAAGTCCTGCTGCCTCCACCCTGTTCTTTCTCATCCCTGGGCTACAACACCGCCAGTTGTTGCTCGGAAGTGCTATTAGCACAGTCAACACTTGCTCCTGTGTTACTGGGGTTCAGTAATGTCAGCTGTTCCCCTGCTGTGTGAACGGCAAAAAGTCCTGCTGCCTCCACCTGTTCTCTTCTCATCCCTGGGCTCCAACACCGCCAGTTGTTGCTCGGAAGTGCTGTTAGCACAGTCAACACTTGCTCCTGTGTTACTGGGGTTCAGTAATGTCAGCTGTTCCCCTGCTGTGTGAACGGCAAAAAGTCCTGCTGCCTCCACCCTGTTCTCTTCTCATCCCTGGGCTCCAAACACCGCCAGTTGTTGCTCGGAAGTGCTGTTAGCACAGTCAACACTTGCTCCTGTGTTACTGGGGTTCAGTAATGTCAGCTGTTCCCCTGCTGTGTGAACGGCAAAAAGTCCTGCTGCCTCCACCCTGTTCTCTTCTCATCCCTGGGCTACAACACCGCCAGTTGTTGCTCGGAAGTGCTGTTAGCACAGCCAACACTTGCTCCTGTGTTACTGGGGTTCAGTAATGTCAGCTGTTCCCCTGCTGTGTGAACGGCAAAAAGTCCTGCTGCCTCCACCTGTTCTCTTCTCATCCCTGGGCTACAACACCGCCAGTTGTTGCTCGGAAGTGCTGTTAGCACAGTCAACACTTGCTCCTGTGTTACTGGGGTTCAGTAATGTCAGCTGTTCCCTACTGTGTGAATGGCAAAAAGTCCTGCTGCCTCCACCCTGTTCTCTTCTCATCCCTGGGCTCCAACACCGCCAGTTGTTGCTCGGAAGTGCTGTTAGCACAGTCAACACTTGCTCCTGTGTTACTGGGGTTCAGTAATGTCAGCTGTTCCCTGCTGTGTGAACGGCAAAAAGTCCTGCTGCCTCCACCCTGTTCTCTTCTCATCCCTGGGCTACAACACCGCCAGTTGTTGCTCGGAAGTGCTGTTAGCACAGTCAACACTTGCTCCTGTGTTACTGGGGTTCAGTAATGTCAGCTGTTCCCCTGCTGTGTGAACGGCAAAAAGTCCTGCTGCCTCCACCCTGTTCTCTTCTCATCCCTGGGCTACAACACCGCCAGTTGTTGCTCGGAAGTGCTGTTAGCACAGTCAACACTTGCTCTTGTGTTACTGGGGTTCAGTAATGTCAGCTGTTCCCCTGCTGTGTGAACGGCAAAAAGTCCTGCTGCCTCCACCCTGTTCTCTTCTCATCCCTGGGCTCCAACACCGCCAGTTGTTGCTCGGAAGTGCTGTTAGCACAGTCAACACTTGCTCCTGTGTTACTGGGGTTCAGTAATGTCAGCTTTCCCCTGCTGTGTGAACGGCAAAAAGTCCTGCTGCCTCCACCCTGTTCTCTTCTCATCCCTGGGCTACAACACCGCCAGTTGTTGCTCGGAAGTGCTGTTAGCACAGTCAACACTTGCTCCTGTGTTACTGGGGTTCAGTAATGTCAGCTGTTCCCCTGCTGTGTGAACGGCAAAAAGTCCTGCTGCCTCCACCCTGTTCTCTTCTCATCCCTGGGCTCCAACACCGCCAGTTGTTGCTCGGAAGTGCTGTTAGCACAGTCAACACTTGCTCCTGTGTTACTGGGGTTCAGTAATGTCAGCTGTTCCCCTGCTGTGTGAACGGCAAAAAGTCCTGCTGCCTCCACCCTGTTCTCTTCTCATCCCTGGGCTACAACACCGCCATTGTTGCTCGGAAGTGCTGTTAGCACAGTCAACACTTGCTCCTGTGTTACTGGGGTTCAGTAATGTCAGCTGTTCCCTGCTGTGTGAACGGCAAAAAGTCCTGCTGCCTCCACCTGTTCTCTTCTCATCCCTGGGCTCCAACACCGCCAGTTGTTGCTCGGAAGTGCTGTTAGCACAGTCAACACTTGCTCCTGTGTTACTGGGGTTCAGTAATGTCAGCTGTTCCCTGCTGTGTGAACGGCAAAAAGTCCTGCTGCCTCCACCCTGTTCTCTTCTCATCCCTGGGCTCCAACACCGCCAGTTGTTGCTCGGAAGTGCTGTTAGCACAGTCAACACTTGTTCCTGTGTTACTGGGGTTCAGTAATGTCAGCTGTTCCCTGCTGTGTGAACGGCAAAAAGTCTGCTGCCTCCACCCTGTTCTTTCTCATCCCTGGGCTCCAACACCGCCAGTTGTTGCTCGGAAGTGCTGTTAGCACAGTCAACACTTGTTCCTGTGTTACTGGGGTTCAGTAATGTCAGCTGTTCCCCTGCTGTGTGAATGGCAAAAAGTCCTGCTGCCTCCACCCTGTTCTCTTCTTATCCCTGGGCTCCAACACCGCCAGTTGTTGCTCGGAAGTGCTGTTAGCACAGTCAACACTTGCTCTTGTGTTACTGGGGTTCAGTAATGTCAGCTGTTCCCCTGCTGTGTGAACGGCAAAAAGTCCTGCTGCCTCCACCCTGTTCTCTTCTCATCCCTGGGCTCCAACACGCCAGTTGTTGCTCGGAAGTGCTGTTAGCACAGTCAACACTTGCTCCTGTGTTACTGGGGTTCAGTAATGTCAGCTTCTCCCTGCTGTGTGAACGGCAAAAAGTCCTGCTGCCTCCACCCTGTTCTCTTCTCATCCCTGGGCTACAACACCGCCAGTTGTTGCTCGGAAGTGCTGTTAGCACAGTCAACACTTGCTCCTGTGTTACTGGGGTTCAGTAATGTCAGCTGTTCCCTGCTGTGTGAACGGCAAAAAGTCCTGCTGCCTCCACCCTGTTCTCTTCTCATCCCTGGGCTCCAACACCGCCAGTTGTTGCTCGGAAGTGCTGTTAGCACAGTCAACACTTGCTCCTGTGTTACTGGGGTTCAGTAATGTCAGCTGTTCCCCTGCTGTGTGAACGGCAAAAAGTCCTGCTGCCTCCACCCTGTTCTCTTCTCATCCCTGGGCTACAACACCGCCAATTGTTGCTCGGAAGTGCTGTTAGCACAGTCAACACTTGCTCCTGTGTTACTGGGGTTCAGTAATGTCAGCTGTTCCCCTGCTGTGTGAACGGCAAAAAGTCCTGCTGCCTCCACCCTGTTCTCTTCTCATCCCTGGGCTCCAACACCGCCAGTTGTTGCTCAGAAGTGCTGTTAGCACAGTCAACACTTGCTCCTGTGTTACTGGGGTTCAGTAATGTCAGCTGTTCCCCTGCTGTGTGAACGGCAAAAAGTCCTGCTGCCTCCACCCTGTTCTCTTCTCATCCCTGGGCTACAACACCGCCAGTTGTTGCTCGGAAGTGCTGTTAGCACAGTCAACACTTGCTCCTGTGTTACTGGGGTTCAGTAATGTCAGCTGTTCCCCTGCTGTGTGAACGGCAAAAAGTCCTGCTGCCTCCAACCGGTTCTCTTCTCATCCCTGGGCTCCAACACCGACAGTTGTTGCTCGGAAGTGTCATTGGCACGGTTACTCACTCCTGCCCAGACTGGTTACAGCACGCCATCTGTTTCCTGTCAGTGTAAACGTCACTTAGCCTCCAATAAGTTGTCCTGTCGTGTTGCGGTCGGGTTAGCCGACTCTATGGTGCCTGGAGTTTAGGTGCTTCCTATGTGTGCTGCGGGATATGCAAATAAAGGCTGTTTCCGTTGTGACAATAGGACAATCACCCACTGTAGTACTGTGGGATTCGGTAACTGCGGCCGGCTCGCGGCCTGTCAACTTAAATTTCCATGGGTACCTTCTGCTACCCGTCCGGGTTCCAGTACCGTCAGCTGGTTCTCCGCAGTGCCTTTGGCCTAGGTGCCTCCATCTCGGTATCCGAGTTCCAGCAACGTCTGCTGGTCCTTGGTATTGCTTTGGAGCACAGGTACCTCCTGCTTAGTAACCGTGTCCCAGTAACGTCAGCAGGTCCTCGGTTGTGCCATTGGCTCTTTTCCTTCTGCTGCCCCTCCGGGTTTCAGCACAGTCAGCTGGTCATCGTTACTTGCATTGGCTCTTGTACCTTCTGCTACCCGTCCGGGTTCCAGTACCGTCAACTGGTTCTCCGCAGTGCCTTTGGCCTAGGTGCCTCCATCTCGGTATCCGAGTTCCAGCAACGTCTGCTGGTCCTTGGTAGTGCTTTGGAGCACAGGTACCTCCTGCTTAGTAACCGTGTCCCAGTAACGTCAGCTGGTCCTCGGTTGTGCCATTGGCTCTTTTCCTTCTGCTGCCCCTCCGGGTTCCAGCACAGTCAGCTGGTCCTCGTTACTTGCATTGGCTCTTGTACCTTCTGCTACCCGTCCGGGTTCCAGTACCGTCAACTGGTTCTCCGCAGTGCCTTTGGCCTAGGTGCCTCCATCTCGGTATCCGAGTTCCAGCAATGTCTGCTGGTCCTTGGTAGTGCTTTGGAGCACAGGTACCTCCTGCTTAGTAACCGTGTCCCAGTAACGTCAGCTGGTCCTCGGTTGTGCCATTGGCTCTTTTCCTTCTGCTGCCCCTCCGGGTTCCAGCACAGTCAGCTGGTCATCGTTACTTGCATTGGCTCTTGTACCTTCTGCTACCCGTCCGGGTTCCAGTACCGTCAACTGGTTCTCCGCAGTGCCTTTGGCCTAGGTGCCTCCATCTCGGTATCCGAGTTCCAGCAACGTCTGCTGGTCCTTGGTAGTGCTTTGGAGCACAGGTACCTCCTGCTTAGTAACCGTGTCCCAGTAACGTCAGCTGGTCCTCGGTTGTGCCATTGGCTCTTTTCCTTCTGCTGCCCCTCCGGGTTCCAGCACAGTCAGCTGGTCCTCGTTACTTGCATTGGCTCTTGTACCATCTGATACCCGTCCGGGTTCCAGTAACGTCAGCTGGTTCTCGGAAGTTAGTCAGCCTTCTTGTACCTTCAGCTACATTTACAAATTGAAGATTTTTTAAATGTTTTTTTGGGTAATCACTCTGGATCTCCAACAATGAAGACGATGACCCTGATGACCACCCCAAGAAGATGACGACCACAAGGACGACGAGCATCAAGCCAACCAGCCTGAACACCATCACAAAGAAGAAATAAAAGATTACCCAGAAGAACATCACCAACAGGACAAAGAAAGTTAAGACAAACTACAAGATACAGAAAAAGAGACAGAAGAACAATAAGCAGAAGATCAAAAAGCAGAAGAACATTAAGTATAAGACCAAAATGAAGAGCAAAATATATGCTGTAGCGCAGGCGTCCCTGCCCTCTGCCAGGCAGGGACGCTGTTCCCCTCACCCCTCTGCTCCGGGGCCGGCGTCCCTCTCCCGCCCTGCTGGCAGCGCGCGCTCCTTTCCGGCCACTGTGCTTAGGTCACGCGCGCGTGCGCTCCCCCTCTCTTAAAGGGGCCGCGCACGCCATCCTAAAGAGTCCCCGGCCAATGGCCGGAGGACTTTACCTTATATAAGGCACCTCCTCCAAAATGGAGGTGCCCGAGCAATGTTGTTTGCACTGTTCACTACTCTGCTTCAGTCCTCAGGGTCCATTGCCAGTTACCTACCAGATTCCTGCCAGTTTGCTGTTCGTTCCTGCCTGTTACCTGTCCGCCAGCCTACCTGGAGGCTCTGCCGTCACGAGTGGTGATCTTCTGCTATTCCAGTGACTCTCGCCCGCTCACCTGGGAGCGTTCATCTGTTACCTGCCTGCTAGCCTACCTGGAGGCTCTGCCGTCACGAGTTGTGACCTTCTGCTATTCCAGTGACTCTCGCCCGCTCACCTGGGAGCGCTCATCTGTTACCTGCCTGCTAGCCTACCTGGAGGCCCTGCCGTCACGTGCTGTGTTCACCTGCTATTCCAGAGACTCTCGCCCGCTCACCTGGGAGCGCTCTCTGCTATCTGCCTGCTAGCCTACCGGGAGGCTCAGCCATCACAGGTCGTATCTACCTTTACCCAGAGACTGCCCCGGTCACTTGCCGTGACCTCCTGCCCGTTCATCCAGAGACTGCCCCGGTTACTTGCCGTGACCTCCTGCCCATTCATCCAGAGACTGCCCCAGTCACTTGCCGAGACCTCCTGCCCGTTCATCCAGAGACTGCCCCGGTTACCTGCTGTGACTGTCTGCCCGTCTACCCTAGTCGCCACCCGCTCCCTTACAAGGACCGCCCCCTTGTATAGTAGCTCAGAGGTTCCGCCTCCCAGACCCGTTACATATGCTCTAAATTATAAGCAGAAGAAGACTAAGCAGTGTATGGGGGTGAGTCCGTTCCTCCTCGTGGTGCCCCTGGAAAATGCCTGCTGCTGCAGGCTAAACTGAACACGGACAAATACTGTTGTAATTTAAATCTTTTGTGACAGCAAGAACGGAAGGATGAAAAATTCATACTTTGACAGATTACAAGTACAGGAATCTCTGTCACAAATAAGAATATGATGAAGAAGATGAAGTACAATATGAAGAAGAATAATAGTTTAATAAGAAGAATATGAGTAATGTTAACAAAAAGATGAATAGCAAGAAGTTTAAGAAGAAGATAAAGAAGGTGAAGATGAAGAATACTTTGATGAAAAAGATGATGCTGCTGAAGATTATGAAGGAGAAAGTGTGTCAAAAGTTAAAAAGGTGAAGAAGTTGGAAAGTTGTGAAATATACATATTTGCCAAAATAGAAAAAACGTTAACAACATTGTCAATTTCTTCGTCAATCCGAACATCTTTAAAAAAAAAATATTTATGCTATTCCATTTGATTGGGTTAAACATCTATGCCTTTAATGTCTCCTCAACCTTCTCCAATACATTGTACATTACTCTTTGTTGTTTTCCTTCATGTACATTTAACCAACAAGGCAAGAATGGGTTTTTTTTAATTCCGATATTTTGTTCCCATAGACTTACATTGGATTTCCGGTATTGGTATCGGGTATCGCCGATATTTTTTGGGTATCGGCGATACCATTCCGATTCCGATACTTTTGGATATCGGAAAGTATCGCTCAACTCTAGCTATGACATAAACTGTCTTTCAGATTCCTAGCCCGTCTGGCTACCACACAAGGAGAATCAGACACATAAGAGATAATTCTCTTATCACTCATTAATATATCCCAGTTGTCAGATAACAAAGCATGAATATCGGACCATTGATTGTTGAAAGTGGTGATCAATGCCAAAGGGCGAGACGATTCACGTACCTTCTTAGTCAGAAGATATTTTCTATTCTGAAGAGATGCGAATTGAAAGGCTCCTGAAATTGTTTTCTTAGGATAGCCTCTATTTTTAAAACGGGAGGACAGATCTTTAGCTTGGATGTCAAAGTCCGATCCTGAGCTACAATTCCTTCTCAGCCGGAGAAATTGTCCTTTAGGGATGCCCGTCTTAAGATGATGAGGGTGAAAGCTGGAAAAATGAAGGAGACTGTTGGTGGCTGTGGCTTTTCGATAAAGAGAGCAAGAAATCCCAGACTCGACAATTGACAACTTTAAATCCAGAAACTCAATCGAGGAATCTGAGAGATTAAAGGTAAGTTTAATATTAAAACTATTGCAATTCAGATCCTCAATGAATGTATGGCATTCTTCAACTGAGCCCGTCCAAACAAACAGGACGTCGTCAATGTAACGTTGCCAAGTTAACACTTTTGTCGCAAAAGAATGATGTTCATAAACCACCAACTCCTCCCACCAACCCAAGAAAAGGTTTGTATAAGATGGTGCGCAACGTGCCCCCATCGTGGTTCCGGACAATTGTCTATAAAACTTCCTATCGAAGACAAAATAATTTTTGTCCAAAATAAAGTATAGGAGTTTTAAGATGAAATTCGTATGATCCACAGGGCGTTCTGGGTCCTTTGTCAGAAAATAGGAGACAGCTTGTAATCCCAACTGGTGAGGTATGCATGTGTACAAGGATTCTACATCCATACTCACCAGAAGGGCGCCATCTGGAATGATAAGATCCTCAACCGTTTGCATCAAGTGTGTGGAGTCCCTGGTAAAAGATGCAAGAGACATGACCAGGGGTTGAAGAAAATGGTCGACATAAATACACGGCCGCTCAAAAAGACTACCAATCCCGGAGACAATTGGTCTTCCCGGCAGTTCAGAAAGCGATTTATGCACCTTTGGGAGTGCGTAAAAGGTTGGAACGACTGGAAAAGGTGTGACCAAAAAGTCTACCTCTCTCTTAGTGACGATATTAGTTTCAAAGGCACTCTGTATAAGAGAGTCAATTTGGTCTTTAACCCCTTCCCGACCCATGACGCCACGTAGGCGTCATGAAAACCTGTGCCAATCCGACCCATGACGCCTATGTGGCGTCATGAAAGGATCGCGTCCCTGCGGGTCGGGTGACCGGGGTCACTGAAAGGTTACCCGACCCGCCGGCACAGGACCCTTTGTGATTCACCACAGGGGGGGTTGGCTTAACCCCCCCGTGGCCACGATCGCTCTGATTGGCTGTTAAAAGTGAAACAGCCAATCAGAGCAATCTGTAATATTTCACCAATATAATTGGTGAAATATTACAATCCAGCCATGGCCGATGCTGCAATAGCATCTCCCATGGCTGGACACCGAGCCCAGACCCCCCCACACGGATTCACGGCGGCGATCGGCCGCCGCCACCGAAAGATGGCAGCGGTCGGTCACCGCCGTCACTAAAAGCACCCCTCGTCCTGGCCTCCGCTGCCCCCACCTTCCGATCCCCCCCCCCTGACTTCCGACCCCCATACTCACCTCTCCCGATCCACCGATGTCCCTGGATCGGTCCCGGCGTCCGCCCGGGCCTCTTCATGGGCGCCGCCATCTTGGAAAATGGCGGGCGCATGCGCAGTGAGCCCGCCGGCCGGCGCATGCGCAGTGCGCCCTGCCTAGTCAAAAAAATTATTTTGATCACTGTGATAAACTGTCACAGTGATCAAAATAAAAAAAAGTAAGTGAACCCCCCCCCTGTCATAGGTAGGGAAAAATAATAAAGAATTTTTTTTTTTCCTATTAGGCCCTGTGCACACGTTGCGGATTTTGCTGCGGATCCGCAGCTGATTTCTCTGCTGATCCGCAGCTGATTTCTCTGCTGATCCGCAGCTGATTTCGCTGCTGATCCGCAGCGGATTTCGCTGCTGATCCGCAGCGGATTTCGCTGCTGATCCGCAGCGGATTTCACTGCAGATCCGCAGCTGATTTCACTGCTGATCCGCAGCTGATTTCGCTGCTGATCCTCAGCTGATTTCGCTGCTGATCCGCTGCTGATTTCGCTGCGGATCAGCACGCATCAGCAGCGAAATCAGCTGCGGATCAGCAGCGAAATCAGCTGCGGATCAGCAGCGGATTTCACTGCTGATCCGCAGCTGATTTCGCTGCTGATCCGCAGCTGATTTCGCTGCTGATCCGCAGCGGATTTCGCTGCTAATCCGCAGCTGATTTCGCTGCTGATCCGCAGCTGATTTCGCTGCTGATCCGCAGCGGATTTCGCTGCTAATCCGCAGCGGATTTTGCTGTGGGATACAGCAGCGGATTTTGTGCGGATCCGCAGCGGATTTGGCGCTGCGGATCCACAGCAGATCCAGAAACCATGTACAGTACAATGCAAATAAATGGTAAAAAAAAAACGCTGTGCACATGCTGCAGATTTTTCAGCGCGGATTTGCTGCGGTTTTAAATCCGCAGCATGTCAATTCTTTGTGCGGATTCCGCAGCGATCTTACACCTATTCCATTATAGTTGTAAAACCGCAGAGAAAAACCGCAGCAAATCCGCGCTAAATACGCAGGTAAAAGGCAGGTCGTTTTACCTGCGGATTTTAGAAAAATACGCAAGTGAATCCGCAACGTGTGCACGGGGCCTTAGGGTCAGGTTGGGTTCATATTGCATTATGGCAGTCCGTTAGATGGACTGCGTTTCACCGCGGTATAACGCGGTGTAACGCAGTCCGTTAACGCTGCCATTCACCCCATTTGTGTGCGCATCGCAACGCATGCCATGAAGCGGCATGCGTTCGCGACGTGTCGTCATTCAGTGACGGAGCCTTGGACGCAGGCTGCAGCGTCTGGGCTCCATCACCGCTAGCACAGATGAATCATCGCTGATTCCTCTGCACTAGCGGGTATAGCATAACACGATCGCGTTATGCTATACCGTTACCAGCCCGTCAACGCTACGTGTTGAACGGGCTGGTAAAACGTAATATGAACTCAGCCTTAGGGTTAGAACTAGGGTTAGGGTTAGAACTAGGGTAAGGGTTAGAACTAGGGTTAGGGTTGGAATTAGGGTTAGGGTTGGAATTAGGGTTAAGGTTGGGATTAGGGTTAGGGTTGGGATAAGCGTTAGGGGTGTTTTGGGGTTAGGGTTGGGATTAGGGTTAGGCTTGTGGTTAGGTTTATGTTTAGAGTTGGGATTAGGGTTAGGGGTGTGTTGGGGTTAGGGTTATGGTTAGGGTTTGTATTAGGGTTAGGGGTGTGTAGGGGTTAGGGTTGGGGTTAGGGGTGTGTTGGGGTTAGGGTTGGAGTTAGAATTGAGAGGTTTCCACTATTTAGGTACATCAGGGGATCTCCATACGCGACATGGCGCCACCATTGATTCCTGCAAATTTTGCGTTCAAAAAGTCAAACAGTGCTCCCTTTATTCCAAGCCCCGACGTGTGCCCAAACAGTGGTTTACCCCCACATATGGGGTATCAGCGTACTCGGGAAAAATTGACAACAACTTTGGGGGTCTAATTTCTCCTGTTACTGTTGGGAAAAAAAATTGGGGACTAAAAAATTTATTTTTGTGGAAAAAAATGATTTTTTATTTTCACGGCTCTGCGTTATAAACTTCTGTGAAGAACTTGGGGTTCAAAGTGCTCACCACACATCTAGATAAGTTCCTTGCGGGGTCTAGTTTCCAAAATGGGGTCACTTGTGGGGAGTTTATACTGTTTAGGCACATCAGGGACTCTGCAAACGTAACATGACGCCCGCAGACCATTCCATCAAGTCGGCAATTCAAAACGTCACTACTTCCCTTCCGAGCCCCGAAGTGTGCCCATACAGTAGTTTTCTCCCACATATGGGATATCAGCGTACTCAGGACAAATTGGACAACAACTTTTGAGGTCTAATTTCTCCTGTTACCCTTGGGAAAATAAAAAATTGGGGACTAAAAGATCATGTTTGTGGAAAAAATATGATTTTTTTATTTTCATGGCCCGGCGTTATAAACTTCTGTGTAGCCCTTGGGGGTTCAAAGTGCTCACTACACATCTAGATAAGCTCCTTGGGGGGTCTAGTTTCCAAAATGGGGTCACTTGTGGGGGGTTTCTACTGTTTAGGCACATCAGGGGCTCTGCAAAGGCAACATGACGCCCACAGAACATTCCATCAAGTCTGCATTCCAAAATGGCGCTCCTTCCCTTCTGTGCTCTCCCATGCACCAAAACAGTGGTTCCCCCCCACATATGGGGTACCAGTGTACTCAGGACAAACTGTACAACAACTTTTGTGGTCCAATTTCTCCTGTTACCCTTGTGAAAATAAAAAATTGCGGGTTAAAAAAATCAGTTTTTGAGGAAAAAAATGATTTTTATTTTCACGGCTCTGCATTACAAACTTCTGTGAAGCACGTGGGGGTTCAAGGTGCTCACCACACATCTAGTTAAGTTCCTTGAGGGGTCTAGTTTACAAAATGTGGTCACTTGTGGGGGTTTCTACTGTTTAGGCACATCAGGGGCTCTGCCCGCCCGCAGACCATTCCATCAAGTCGGCATTTCAAAGCGTCACTACATCCCTTCCAAGCCCTGACGTGTGCCCAAACAGTGGTTCTCCCCCACATGTGAGGTACTAGCGTACTTAGGACAAATTATACAACAACTTTTGGGGTCCAATTTCTCCTGTAACCATTGTGAAAATAAAAAATATGGGGCTAAATAATAATTTTTTGAGAAAAAAAAATGATTTTTTATTTTCACGGCTCTGCGTTATAAAGTTTTGTGAAGCACCTGGGGGTTCAAAGTGCTCACTGTGCATCTGCATAAGTTTCTTAGGGGGTCTAGTTTCCAAAATGGGGTCATTTGTGGGGGAGCTCCAAAGTTTAGGCATACAGGGGCTCTCCAAACATGACATGGTGTCCGCTAACGACTGGAGCTAATTTTCCATTCAAAAAGTCAAATGGCGCTCCTTCCCTTCTGAGCCCTGCCGTGCGCCCAAACAGTGGTTTATGACCACATATGAGGTATCTGTGTACTCAGGAGAAATTGCCCAACAAATTTTAGGATCCAATTTATACTGTTGCCCATGTGAAAATGAAAAAACTGAGGCTAAAAGAAAATTTTTGTGAAAAAAAAGTATTCTTTTTTTTTTACGGATCAATTTGTGAAGCACCTGGGGTTCAAAGTGCTCACTCTGCATCTAGATAAGTTCCTTGGGGGGTCTAGTTTCCAAAATGGGGTCACTTGTGGGGGAGCTCCAATGTTTAGGCACACAGGGACTCTCCAAATGCGACATGGCAACCGCTAAATATTCCAGCATATTTTCCATTCAAAAAGTCAAATGGCGCTCCTTCCCTTCTGAGCCCTGCCGTGCGCCCAAACAGTGGTTTATGACCACATATGAGGTATCGGTGTACTCAGGAGAAATTGCCCAACAAATTTTAGGATCCAATTTATACTGTTGCCCATGTGAAAATAGAAAAACTGAGGCTAAAAGGGAAATTTTTGTGAAAAAAAAAGTACTTTCTTTTTTTTACGGATCAATTTGTGAAGCACCTGGGGGTTTAAAGTGCTCACTCTGCATCTAGATAAGTTCCTTGGGGGGTCTAGTTTCCAAAATGGGGTCATTGTGGGGAGCTCCAATGTTTAGGCACACAGGGACTCTCCAAATGCGACATGGCAACCGCTAAATATTCCAGCATATTTTCCATTCAAAAAGTCAAATGGCGCTCCTTCCCTTCTGAGCCCTGCCGTGTGCCCAAACAGTGGTTTATGACCACATATGAGGTATCTGTGTACTCAGGAGAAATTGCCCAACAAATTTTAGGATCCATTTTATCCTGTTGCCCATGTGAAAATGAAAAAACTGAGGCTAAAAGAAAATTTTTGTGAAAAAAAAAGTACTTTCTTTTTTTTACGGATCAATTTGTGAAGCACCTGGGGGTTCAAAGTGCTCACTCTGCATCTAGATAAGTTCCTTGGGGGTCTAGTTTCCAAAATGGGGTCACTTGTGGGGGAGCTCCAATGTTTAGGCACACAGGGACTCTCCAAATGCGACATGGCAACCGCTAAATATTCCAGCATATTTTCCATTCAAAAAGTCAAATGGCGCTCCTTCCCTTCTGAGCCCTGCCGTGCGCCCAAACAGTGGTTTATGACCACATATGAGGTATTTGTATACTCAGGAGAAATTGCCCAACAGAATTTTAGGGTCCATTTTATCCTGATGCCCATGCAAAAATGAAAAAATTGATGCTAAAAGAAAAATTTTGTTGGAAAAATTAAAATGTCCATTTTTTCCTTCCACGTTGCTTTAGTTCCTGTGAAGCACCTGAAGGGTTAATAATCTTCTTGAATGTAGTTTTGAGTAGCTTGAGGGGTGACGTTTTTATAATGGTGTCACTTTTGGGTATTTTCTGCCATATAGACCCCTCAAAGTGACTTCAAATGTGAGGTGGTCCCTAAAAAAAATGGTTTTGTAAATTTTGCTGTAAAAATGAGAAATCGCTGGTCAACTTTTAACCCTTATAACTTCCTAACAAAAAAAAATGTTGTTCCCAAAATTGTGCTGATGTAAAGTAGACATGTGGGAAATGTTATTTATTAACTATTTTGTGTCACATAACTCTCTGGTTTAACAGAATAAAAATTCAAAATTTGAAAATTGCGAAATTTTCAAAATTTTGGCCAAAGTTCAATTTTTTTCACAAATAAACGCAAAAATTATCGACCTAAATTTACCACTAACATGAAGCCCAATATGTCACGAAAAAACAATCTCAGAATCGCTAGGATCCGTTGAAGCGTTCCTGAGTTATTACCTCATAAAGGGACACTGGTCAGAATTGCAAAAAATGGCAAGGTCTTTAAGGTCAAAATAGGCTGGGTCATGAAGGGGTTAAAAAACTTTGTCGGATCTGACGGCAAGACCATATAACAATTTCCTTCATGTAATTGTCGTGTGACTTCTTTGAGATAAAAATCATGTGGCCATAAGACCACATTACCCCTTTATCAGCCTCACGTATCACAAAGTCAGTATTGCTCTTTAAATGAAATAAGGCTTGCTCTCTCTCTTACCTAGATTATTCTGTTTATGTGGATCCAGATGTAATTTTTCAATATCCTTACACATTTTTTCAAAAAAGATTTGGACAGCTGGAAACAAGGAAAAGGATGGAGTAGCTTGAGAGGGGAGACGTCTGGTAAATCTCCTATCTGTTCCCAAAGGTTCATTTTCTTGTAGTAAATCTAGAAGATCATTAAAGACTTGTCTTTCATTCTCAGGAAGATCATCTAAGAGGGAAGGTTGATGGTACAATAGTTTAAACGTGATTTGTCGACAAAACAAATACAGATCCTTAACCAAAATAAATTTATTGAGTGGATTCATAGGGGAGAAAGAGAGTCCTTTAGAAAGGACCTGTTTTTCAATGTCCGACAAAACATACGAAGAAAGGTTAATAATCTGCAGATTACCTTCCATGTTGGAATCCTCTGGGGTGGCCATCAATGCCTCCTGTTGAACCGTGTTTCCCTCCTGTAGGTAGGTGACCACTTCCAGTAGTTTTTTCCTTTCTTCTAGTTGGGGTCTACTCTTTCTCCTCCGACCCCTCCGACGGCACCCTCTACGTCGCTGGGGTCCGATGACAAAAAAATCACTAGAGGATACTTCCTGCCGGGGAGGTGCCTCACCCATTTTTTTGGGAACATTTGAGAATAGACGTTTATTGCCACGATGAACCCATCTATATGCTCTTCCGCTATTGAAATCCAATTTGTCTCTATTGAATTTATTTCTTTTACGAGAGACAATCTCTTTTTCGAAATTATCGATCAAGTCCTTTAATTTAAGTTGAAAAGGGTTAACCAGGGAGGCTTTATCAAAGTCCAAGAGTTTGGTCTCACAGGCTTTAATATCATCCTTGATTTTAATCAGTAACATTTGGTCATGTTCTATAAGCATATCGATTAGGATGGTGGAACATTTAGCCAACCCAGTTTCCCATGTGGTCTGAAATTCTGTAGATACTTCCCAAGCTGGAAAAATTTGAATACGAAGGCCACGTGGAATGAAACCAGTTTTTTTATATTCTTCCAGGCTTCTAATGTTCCACCATATTTTAGTCAAAGATTTATGCAAATTAATAATTTTAGAGGTAAGTATTTGAAAATCAGATTCCCTAGATTCCCCTAACTCAGCAGTGACAGTATTCTCAAACAGGCCCAAAACCCTGTTGCTCCAGGCTGTCTCCCTGGATGAAAGATCCATGCTCAGCCGTTGAAGAGTAATCTGAGTACGATCAACAATATAAGATAAATAGTATAATAACACTGGTGTGCCACACTCCAAGAAATGGGAGAAAGAACCTACCCAAAAAGACAATCAAACCAGGACAAAGATTAGGAGGGCACTACCTTACAAATGACTAGAAAAACAGGGGTATCTACCTGGAGTATGTGAAAAATGGATAACAATAAAGGAAAGAAAAAGCACATACTAAACACCAGGGAACACCAAAATCACCCTTTCACCCTCATCATCTTAAGACGGGCATCCCTAAAGGACAATTTCTCCGGCTGAGAAGGAATTGTAGCTCAGGATCGGACTTTGACATCCAAGCTAAAGATCTGTCCTCCCATTTTAAAAATAGAGGCTATCCTAAGAAAACAATTTCAGGAGCCTTTCAATTCGCATCTCTTCAGAATAGAAAAGATCTTCTGACTAAGAAGGTACGTGAATCGTCTCGCCCTTTGGCATTGATCACCACTTTCAACAATCAATGGTCCGATATTCATGCTTTGTTATCTGACAACTGGGATATATTAATGAGTGATAAGAGAATTATCTCTTATGTGTCTGATTCTCCTTGTGTGGTAGCCAGACGGGCTAGGAATCTGAAAGACAGTTTATGTCATAGCCATTACCAACGCCCTACTGTCAAACTGAATCGCGGAAGTAGGATATTTGGATCCTTCCCTTGTGGCAACTGCAACGTATGCCAATTTATGATTGGACAAAATGGTTATACGGTGTCTACTCTTTCATTCCAGATCAAACCCAAGGAGTTCTTCAACTGCAGGTCTCGTAATTTAGTCTACGCTATTTTCTGCGATTGCCCTATGATTTATGTTGGCCAGACTACACAAGAACTGAGGAGAAGGACACAACAACACCTATCCAATATCGCAACAGCCCAAAGAGATCGGGAAAAGAACAAAACCCTATCTTCTATAGCAAGACATTTTCTTGAACATCATCGTGGCAAGACCACCAGTTTTAAAATTATGGGACTTGAAAGTGTTCATGTTAATATTAGAGGAGGTGATATTGTCAATCTTTTGCTCCGTTGTGAAAGCAAATGGATATTTAATCTTCAAAGTCTCTCCCCCAAAGGCCTTAATGAGGAAATGCTATTTACCGGGTATTATAAACAACTTTAGGTTGATCTGGGGTCTTCACACCTCCTTCCCCTTTATTCATTAAGGCGGAAGTACATCTAGGCCTTCATCTATATGGTATGTGATGGTCTTTGCTCTTTAGGTTTGGCTTCCATATCTAGCCTTTATGGTGTGTGTATATCAGCATATTCTTTTGGATTGGCTGGCAGTTATACAATATGAGGCATTACTCAAAATGGATATTTTGTTTTAACATCTACCTGCATTTAATTTAATAAAATGCTAGATTTTCTATTCTGACCATTGTTGCCATAGATCTGTTTCCCCTGAGGGTCTGACCAATGTTTCTTTCTGACATTGAATTCCTACTGTTCTAATTTTTGTTAGCCATAACAACCATACTTTTTTTAATGGGAAACATGGTACCTAGCCGTTGCGGGTTTTGACTTCATACCCATAGGGCTATAGGTCAGACATATTTGTGCCCTCTCTTTTAGGGCACAATAGTGTTCTGAGTCTGTATTGGTACACATTATATTTCCAGTATTTTGATGCTTATATTTTCTATGAGTGACAAAGATCTCTTAGGGACCTTTTATCATCTTACTCTTGGCTCCTATGTATACAGAAGTGAATAACCGTAATAAATAAGTCGCCTCATATATGCATCTGTGGTTGGTTGCTGGCCCTGAATGCACGGACGGCTGAAAGGACATGTTCACATCACGTTCGGATATGCGGCTTGCTATTCTCATTTCACATAGTAATTCATGTCGGGGTGCCGACTTTAAATATATGTGTAGTTATGCCGCTCTTCGGCCCTATTGGTACAGGAGTACGGGTACTCTACCATTGGGACTCTATTACGCACGCTTAAAATTGATCTTTGTGCTTGCGTTTATGGCACCAGGGTCTGACGGTATATATACCTCATGTTCATGTACATACCATGTGGGGATGTGTAGCCCTCAGTGCTTACTCTGCGTCAAGCCTTTTTGCTATCCAGGCCTTTACTGCATGGGTCATGTAAGACCTATGTTTAAGCTCATAACATGTGAGGGTTGCATCATATAAATAGCCGTACTTCTTAGGCGACCTCACATTTGCACCTGTGGTTGGTCGCTGTCTTTTAATGTACGGACGGCTTAAAGGGCATACTCACATCATGTGAGGATATATAGCTCGCTGTGTTAATTTACATAGTGATTTGTGTCAGGGTTCTGACTCTAAATACATGCGCAGCTATGCCGATCCTCGGCCTTATTGGCACACAAGTCCTGGTATTTTACCACTGGGATTCCAACATGCATGTTCATTACTGTCCTCTGCACGTACGTCCATGGTACCAGGGTCTGACGTCATATAGCATGCTTCACGTATGTAGCCTGCAGTGCTCATTTTTGCTCTAAGCTTATTGTTATCAGGGTCCTTCTGCATGGGTTATATACAGACTTTTATACTCATGCTTACATTATGTGGGGGTTTACATCCTGCTGTGTTCATTTATATGGTAATTCTGGGCAGATTGCTAATTTTAAATGCATGTGCACGTACGGGTACTAATCCATATGAGTTTATCAACCCATTACCTCACTGACTATTATGGTGTCCTCTTTGCGTTATGCTTCTTACCATCAGGGCTTTACCACATGGTTCATCTACAGATCTTTAGTTTATGTCTATACTACGCGAGGAGTTGTAGTCTGCTGTGTTCATTCATGCGGTAGCTCTGGGCTGGTTGTGGACTTTGAACGCATGCGCAGTTGTGCAGCTCCTCGGCCATATTAGTATACCAGCCTCGAAGTCTTTCTATTGGGGCTCTAATACGCATGCCCAGAACGGGCCTGTGCTTGCATTATGGTCTATGGGACACGGCTGGTTGTTTACTATACACGCATGCGCAGTTATAATTACCATCGTCCATCTTGGTACACCTCGCACATGTTTCCGGTCCCCCACGTTTACGGCAGCTGGCGTCCTCTGCTATGGCGCCGTCCTAACAGCGCTCAGCTGTTGTGAGTATTTGATATTATAATTTGTCTATAAATAATGATTGTGCTGCGTCTCTGACCATACCTGCCCCTGACGAAGCCACCGCTGGTGGCGACACGCGTTGGGCTCTGGCCCCCCTGCCTCTCTGGTCCTTTTCCCTCCCCCTTTTGGCTTGGTAACATTGGTCTCATGGGTGATCATGTCACTTTGAACTTTTATTGTTCCTATGTGGGTTGGGACTTCTGCATCATCCATGTGCCTTAACTGTTCAAGTTGATTTTGGGATTATTTTGTGTATACCTTAAATATTGTTTTATATAGGTTTATATACATATATTTATTAATTGTTTAAATTTATCCTTCTGTTACCCTATTTACTAGTGTTGAGCATTCCGATACCGCAAGTATTGGGTATCGGCCGATATTCGCTGTATCGGAATTCCGATACTTAGTTCCGATATTTTTCATATATCGTATACCGGAATCGGAAGTTCTCATAATTCTTTGAGAGGCACTGTGATTTTAGTCAGCCAATGAGGAATCCTACGAAGTGTGGGCACATCCTGTAATGCTGCGGTCATCTTAACTAATGGCATGGCTGTGATTGGCGGCTGAAATGATGTCAGAATGCACTATAAAAGGCGCCGCCGCCATTTTAGCGTCACTGTGCTGTGAACTCAGTTAGAGACAGAACGCTGCTCTGCTGACTCTGAGGGACAGTTAGAGATTGCGATTTTGTGTACTGTGCTTTAGGCAGGCTAGTTTACCAACCGCTGTGTAAAGCTTCCTTTTGCCTTGCAGTGTTGTTTTAACAGCTCTGTGCAAGGTGTGTGTGTGAGAGTGCAGGTGACGCTGCAGTTTGCTCTGCATCCACCGCTGTTTGTAGGCATCTGCACGTGTCACTCACTGACTCTTTTTTTTATTTTATTTTGTGGAATTGGTGCAGCTCCATTCAATTGAAATTAACAGTGATCTATTAGTGTGATGCGCTTCCATCCGTATACAATACATTGGTTGCAAACACTATAGAAGTACAGAAAGGAGCCTTTCACAGCTAGTGAACAGTTGTGTGCAGTGTTCACTGTAGTCTGTGAGGTTTTCATTTTTTGAGTGCAGATCACGCTCCAGTAAGTTCTTCAACCACTGCTGGTTGTAGTCTGCTGAGCGTGTGTCACTGCCTCCTCCTTGACATTTTTCTCTAATTGGTGCTGCTCCATTCTATTTTAAAAAAATCTAATCTATTAGTGTGACGCGCTTGCATCCGTATACAATACATTGGTTGCAAACACTATAGAAGTACAGAAAGGAGCCTTTCACAGCTAGTGAACAGTTGTGTGCAGTGTTCACTGTAGTCTGTGAGGTTTTAATTTTTTGAGTGCAGATCACGCTCCAGTTAGTTCTTCAACCACTGCTGGTTGTAGTCTGCTGAGCGTGTGTCACTGCCTCCTCCTTGACATTTTTCTCTAATTGGTGCTGCTCCATTCTATTTTAAAAAAATCTAATCTATTAGTGTGACGCGCTTCCATCCGTATACAATACATTGGTTGCAAACACTATAGAAGTACACAAAGGGGCCTTTCACAGCTACTGAACAGTTGTCTGCAGTGTTCACTGCAGTCTCTGAGGAATAACCACACTTAGGCCTTATAACTTTTCTGACTTTCTTTATCAATCTACCAAGATGAAGAAGGCAGGGAGTAAGGCACGTGGTCGTGGCCGTGGAGTTTCAGCAGGGAGAGGACGTGGGGATTCTGTGGCTGCTGCCGCACCCAGTGACACAGCATTCACCAGTTTTCCCCATGAGCGTTCCTTTATGCGCACTTTTGTAGGAGGTCGGCGTACCCCCCTGCTTCGGGAAGAACAAATTGAAGCCGTTGTTGGTTGGATGGCAGCCAATGCATCGACTTCAATTGCTTCCACCTCCTCTCAGGACCACAGCACTGTTGAACAACCATCTGTCTCTTCACCGCCTGCCAAATTGCCCAGGCAGTCAGAGAGCTCTGTAAAGGAGCCAGCTGAGTCTCTGCTTCTGTTCTCAGAATCTGTTGGCTTGCAAACAGGGGCCCAGCCAAGCAGCATTCTGGAATGTGAAGAAGAGGGAGTATGCAGTGATGCGCAACAGCTGTGTCTCTCTGAATCTGAAGAGGCGGGTGAGCCAGTGCCGATGGTCAGCACACCGCAGAACGCATCTGATGATGATGATGAGACTCAGGTGCCAGTTTCTGTTGAGCATGGTGCTGGCCAGACCACCCAACAGCAGCAGGTGTTGGAAGAGGGTAGTGGAGATGATGAGGTCCAAGACCCAACATGGCGTGAGGAACAGGAAGGTGGTGGGAGCAGCTCTGAGGAAGAGATTGCCCCAACGGTCCAAACAGTAGGGAGAGGTAGGCTGCAGACTCAGTTGCCTGTAGCCTCCAGTTTGGCACCCGTTCGTAGCAGTTCTCTTACAACAGCCAAAACGGGCGCTCCCAGGACTTGCACTGCGTGGTCCTTTTTTGACACACTTGCAGATGATATTTGCTATGTCAAATGCAAGCTGTGTAATCAAAAAGTAAAAAGAGGTAAAAGTGTCAGTAACCTTAATACCACAAATATGTGGAAACATGTGCGGACAAAGCACGTGGTTGAGTTACAAAGACACACTGGAGATGTAGGCCAACCTACAGCAGCACCTACATCTTCAGCTCGTGTTGGAGCCTCTTCCTCCAGCTCACACACAGCTGGTTCGGCTTCCTCACAGGATCGCCATGGAAGAACCTCTGTCACTGTTGTCCAGAGACCCAGTGTTATTCCACCCACAGCTGCAAGTTCCCTGTCATCCTCACATTCCCAGGCCACAAAACAGCCATCGGTAGCACAGGCATGGGATAAAAGACGGCCATACTCGGCAAACCATCCACGAGCACAGGCTCTGAATGCTGGCATTGCAAAACTCCTGTCCCTTGAAATGCTGTCATTCAGGCTGGTGGAGACTGACAGTTTCCGTAACTTAATGGCATTGGCAGTCCCACAATACAATGTGCCCAGCTGATTTTGTTTCAGCAGGCAAGCCGTCCCTGGTCTGCAAAAGCATGTTGAGGGAAAAATTAAACATGCGCTACTAAACGCCGTCAGTAGCAAGGTCCACCTGACCACCGATGCGTGGACCAGTACCCATGGCCAGGGACGATACCTTTCCCTCACTGCCCATTGGGTCAATGTTGTGGAGCCGGGTACAGATCTTGCGAGTGGCGCTGTACATGTTCTGCCAACTCCAAGGATTGCAGAAATCCAGTCTGTCCACATTGACTCCTCCTCCTACTCCAGTTCCTCAGAATCATCGCTGCAGGAGCCGTCATGTTCTACCTCCACATGGACCTGTGAACGCTTACCTGTTGCGACCGATATGAGCACAGCTGTGGCCAAACGTCAACAGGCCGTCCTGAAATTAATTTCCATGGGGAATCGAAGCCACACAGCGCAGGAGGTCTGGAATGCCATCAAGCAGGAGAGCGACGTGTGGTTTTTGCCAGCGAATCTCCAGCCAGGCTTGGTAGTGTGTGACAATGGCCGAAATCTGGTGGCAGCTCTGGGCCTTGGCAACCTCACTCACATACCATGTCTGGCACATGTGCTCAACTTGGTCGTGCAGAGTTTTTTGAGGGACTATCCGGATCTTGATGCACTGCTGCACAAGGTCCGCCTAGAGTGCGCTCACTTGCGATGTTCCAGCATGGCCAGATCGCGCATTGCAGCTCTGCAACGCAGATTTCGCCTTCCTGAACATCGCATCATATGTGACGTACCCACCAGGTGGAATTCCACGTTACATATGTTGGAGCGGTTGTGTGAGCAGCAGCCAGCAGTAATGGAGTATCAGCTGCATCAGGCGCAATCAACTTGCAATTTGCGCCGTTCACACTTCACCACTACTGAGTGGGCCTCTATGAAGGACATCTGCCACGTTTTGCGTGCGTTTGATGAGTCAACACGGATGGCGAGTGCAGATGATGCACTAGTCAGCCTGACTGTCCCCCTTATCTGCCTGCTTCAAAAAACACTGCAAGCACTAAGGGATGAGGTTTTGGAAGAGGTGGAGGATGAGGAGTCACAAATTCCATCACCTTCTGGACAGTCAGCGCAACGTGGTTCCTCACAAAGGGCTGGGCAGGGCTCACTTTGTGAGGAGGATGAGAAGGAGTCAATGGAGGAGGAAGACATCGCTCCAGAGGGAGGTACACAACGCTCTAGTCAGTATGTAGAGCGAGGGTGGGGTGATGCAGAGCAGGCAGAGATGACGCCTCTTGCAGGGGACAGCGTTTCTTGGCCAGTTGGTAGTCTGCAGCACATGGTTGATTTCATGCTGCAGTGCCTGAGAAACGACCGCCGCATCGCCCACATTCTCACCATGTCTGATTATTGGGTGTACACCCTCCTAGACCCTCGCTACCGGGACAACTTACAAAGCCTCATCACACCGTTGAACCGGGAGCGTAAAATGCGGGAGTACCAAGACACACTGGTGCAATCCATAATGTTCTCCATTTCAGCCGAGAGCACTGCTGCTGCTACTGCTTTACAAAGCAGCTCTGTGCGTCGAGGCAGTGGAGACAGCTCTGCAACAAGAGGGAGCACAAGCAGCGCCTCTGCACAGGGCAAGACCAGTATGTTCCAAAATTTTGGCGAAGTTTTGTGGCAGCGCCACAAATGTCTACACCATCCGAGACGGCTCCAGTCAGCAGGAGGCAACGTTTCCGTAAGATGGTGACAGACTACATGTCTTTCCCTCTCAGTGTACTCCCAGATGGCTCTTCCCCATTCAAGTTTTGGGTCTCTAAGCTGGATACATGGCCAGAGCTTAGCCAGTATGCATTGGAGGTGCTGGCTTGCCCTGCTGCCAGTGTATTATCGGAGCGCGTCTTTAGTGCTGCAGGTGGTGTACTAACAGACCGTCGCATGCGACTATCCTCCGATAATGTAGACCGGCTTACTTTTCTGAAAATGAACAAGGCATGGATCTCGCCTGAATTTGTCTGTCCGTTTTCAGATTAAATAACTGGTTCGCAACGTTATCCATGTCTCCTGTTATGTTCATCTTTCTACCACCTGAACTCTACTCCCTGGGCTACAACACTGCCAGTTGCTGCTCAGAAGTGTCGTGTCCACAGACCAATACACAAGCTATAGTGTTAGTGGGGTTCAGTAACGCCAGCTGTTCCCCTGCTGTGTGTCCGGCAAGAAGTCTCCTGTTCCCTACACATGCACAGAAAAACCCATGTCGAACATGCTCCAAATAGGGAAGAGCCGTCACCCTGATTGTTATGCTTAAAACAGGAAATTGTGAAGTTTTCCAGGCATAGAATGATAAATTTTTATAACAAATATGGACAAATAATAATTTGTCATCACAGCGCATATCTGCACATGTCTATTAGAAATGGTAACAAAAACTAAAACATAGTGTTCACTTTTTTAAATTAATGCATAAAAGTACATTTCATACTTATCAATTAATGCTTTTTAAGGAACTTTATCTGTACCTGTAAGATAATGCAGTCAATGGATGTACGAATCATAAACATCCTCATCATCATCATCACGAGTTATATTTATGACAGACATTATAAAATACACATACTGATGCCAACTGTAACTTCACACACCATATATGAAATGGCCAGCATCTAAACCTGGTAATAATGTGCAATAATAAATTATTACATCTACAAAGTGCATCATGCATACTGACAATAGGTAGTTATACCTGCAAGTGCTGTTGAAACAACCACAACAGATATAAATTAATAATGGTATATAGGTATCACAGTGCATAGTTACTCATGGACAATGTCGATGTAATACTGTACCTCAATAAAGTCAGCGTCAACCATTATGCTTGTTAGTCTTGTAGATTGTTAAAGAGGGAACGTGCTTTATTTGTTGGTCATAGGTGGAGTATTAGACAGTAAATGATTACTGCTGTCGTATTTTTGGCGTCCCTAGGGCAGAATAACGCTGCGTAAGGTCACATTTTATAGAGAGTCATCTAATAGACACACGCTACCCTACCCTACGCGTGACAGTAGGAAGGTAGTGTTGACGGATAAAGCCTTGCGCAACCAGACATGCTTTTACCCTCTTCAACACTGTACAAGCAAAAAATGCATGATTGCAGCCGCAGACTTTATTGACGTACAGTATAACATCGCCATTACCCATCAGAGGCTGTCCACTGTCTGATACAGACATAGAATATACCTTTGCTATCCGTAGCCTTTGTTTCACCTACACTTGCAGGCACACACTTAAATTGTGACAATGCATAATGTTTTTTTAAATGGTTATTTTTTATCGTACATTATTGCGTCATCACATTGATGAGTCCATGCTGGACATGTCATACATGCTGTACAAAGTAACGATTTTATTAACTTAAATAATTGAAATGTCTGTGACTGTCACATATAAATTGCAATGATGATGATGAGTGACTATTACAAAATCCATTGTCTTCACTATGTTATGGTTTAACATAGCGTTCCTTAAGCATTATTCATAAATACAAAAATGGACTTTTATTCTTAAATCTACAACACTATATTTTGTAAACTAATTTTTGGGTGGTGTGTTGTTCCATTTCTTGTTGCCATGTGCATATATGCGTTTATATTTGCAGGGTCTTTATTTTTATTCTTGAAATTAGGAAAGATGTGTATCTTCGTACCGTGTTAGCCAGTAGATAGAAAAATATTTAGACTTGAGAGTCCTCAGTGGTTGATACCTTTTAATGGATAACTGAAAAGATGGTAACAAATTGCAAGCTTTCGAGGCTACTCACGTCTCTTCATCAGGCAAAGACTAAAACAAAAAATTAAGAATCACATATTTCTATACACAACAGGACACAGGAATAGTGCAATAGGTAAGACAAGTGACGTGCAGCAGAACTGTCATTATGCCAGAGGGATGAACATAAATATTGGAACAGTTCCTAGATAAGGATAGAAAGTTTTATTGCCCTCTGATTGTGGTCTGGTTTTGTGTTTTCATGCCCCTGGAAGGGCAGAGACGCAGATTCCTTAATTGATATAGAATGACATGAATCGTGTGATCTATTCATTCCAGCACTAAGAGTGTCAAAGGTCATGATGAGCTTATATTCCAAAACCTTTCTATCTTTCTCAGATTTGAAGTTAGATTTTAATACCAGTAATTCCATATCCATCATGCTATGACCGGGCATACCAAAGTTTTTTGCCACAGGTAAATCCATTATTTTTTCTCTTATTGTGTGGCGATGATAATTCATCCTTGTTCTCAGTTTTTGGCCAGTCTCCCCCACATACAGACCCCCATTTGGAAATTTAGTACATATAATTAGGTACACCACATTAGATGTGATGCAGCTGAAAGTAGCTTGGATCTTGTAGTCGTGATGGGAGTTGGGGATCTTTATCTTGTCCGTGGTCATTATAGATGCACAGGTTTTACATTTCTTCTTGTTGCAAGGAAAGGTTCATGCAGCTGTTGGGGAGGACAGGGAGCTTCTGACAATGATGCTTCTTAGATTTGGGGGCTGCCTAAAACACAGTAGTGGGGGGTCTGGAAATATGGATTGTAATATTGGGCATCTTTTTGTAGTAAAGGTTGTAATTTCCGTGTAGCTCCCCTTAGCACCTCCAGATTTGGATTGTAGGTGACCACTAGAGGCACCCGGTTATTTTCTTCTTTACCTTTGTAATGTAGCAGGTGATTCCTTGATATTCTGTTGGCTCTTGAAATTTGGTTTTCAATTGTTCTTGGATGGTATCCCTGGTTCAAAAAAGTCTTTCTGAGGCGACCCCCCACTACTGTGTTTTAGGCAGCCCCCAAATCTAAGAAGCATCATTGTCAGAAGCTCCCTGTCCTCCCCAACAGCTGCAGGAACCTTTCCTTGCAACAAGAAGAAATGTAAAACCTGTGCATCTATAATGACCACGGACAAGATAAAGATCCCTGTTATGTTTCGGTAGCTGAGGAGTGCAGGTAAAAAAGGCAATACACCAGAGCAGTTGGAATCTATGAGATTGCAGTACCCTGACTAACCACCACAACTAGAGGCAGCCGTGGAGCGTTCCTACGTTGGTCCTAGACGCCTCGTCACAGCCTGAGAAACTAACTACACCTAAAGATAGAAAGAGGAAAGCTATCTGCCCCGGAGCAGATCCCCAAAGAACATAGAAAGCCCCCAAACATGTAATGGCGGTTAGACAAGAAGAAATACTGACACAGACAGAAAATAGTATGAGCAAACGTTGGGGCCCAAACTACCTAAATAGAAAAGGATAGGAAGGGCACTTACTGCAATCCCAAAAAACCCTGAAAAGCACCAACTCTACTAATTTCAAAAACACCTGAGATCACACGACCTCTACCACCTAAATTAGTTCTCTGGTGTAACAAAATCAAAACAGCAGCCACTGAAAAAACTGGAAAAAGCAAATGTACAAACATCAGTGGCTGAACCAAACTGAGAGGGCAAAAGCCCCCGGAGGGGACCCTGAAGGCCCCCACAGAAGTGCAGGACAAAATGCAAAAATCAAGCACAAAAACAAAAAGAAGAAAATGTCTTATCTGTTAGCAGGAGATGCAGACACGACACAGCAGGCTACAAAGGAAACAGGAATCAAGGATTGAGACCAGAACAATTGATCACCGGCAACCCTGATGGGAAGGCGACTCCCTTATATAAGACCAGTCAGTAACACCTGATTCCCAATCCTTACAATCTTTACTGGACAGTCCAGTACCGCTTGTAACCACCAGAGGGAGCCTCTGCTCAGAACTCATTTCAAGTCCATTCACAACAGTACCCCCCCCTTGAGGAGGGGTCACCGAACCCTCACTTGAGCAACCAGGTCGGTCAGGATGAGTTCTATGATACGCATGGATGAGTCTCCTAGCATGGATGTCCGAAGCAAACACCCAAGAATTGTCTTCCTGACCATAACCTCTCCACTTAACAAATACTGGAGTTTCCGTCTAGAAAAACGAGAATTCAATATTTTCTCAACCACAAACTCCATATTGCCCTCAACCAGAACAGGGTCAGGAGGCAAAGGAGTAGGAACCACTGGCTCAACAAACCTCTTCAACAAGGACTTGTGGAACACGTTATGGATCTTAAATGTCCCTGGAAGAAGCAAACGAAAAGAAACAGGATTAAGAATCTCCATGATCTTATAAGGTCCAATGAACCTAGGCTTAAATTTAGGAGATGCCACTCTCATAGGAATATTTTTTGAGGACAACCAGACCAAGTCCCGCACTTTAAACCGAGGACCATCAGTCCTATGCCGGTTAGCAAACCGCTGGGCCCTCTCCTGAGAGAAGGACAACCTCTCCACTACCTGGTCCCAAATCTGTTGCATACGCTCCACAACAGAGTCAACACCT
The DNA here is from genome assembly GCA_033576555.1 of Oophaga sylvatica. NCBI lineage: Eukaryota > Metazoa > Chordata > Amphibia > Anura > Dendrobatidae > Oophaga > Oophaga sylvatica. The sequence continues at coordinate 70,036 of JARQOD010002143.1, forward strand.
GGACAGACAGAAGCCTCCGTCTGTCCTGAAGAAAATCGAGGGTGAAACCCAGAATTACAGAAAAATGGAGACATCAAAGTGGCAGAGCTAGCCCTATTATTAAGAGCAAACTCAGCCAAAGGCAAAAAAGAGACCCAGTCATCCTGATCAGCAGACACAAAGCATCTTAGATAAGTCTCCAATGTCTGGTTTGTTCTCTTAGTTTGACCATTGGTCTGAGGATGAAACGCCGAGGAGAAAGACAATTGAACACCAAGTTTAGAACAAAAGGTCCTCCAAAATCTGGAAACAAACTGGACTCCTCTGTCAGACACAATGTTCTCAGGAATGCCGTGTAAACGAACCACGTGCTGAAGGAACAAAGGCACCAATTCAGAGGAGGAAGGCAACTTAGGTAATGGCACAAGATGTATCATCTTGGAAAACCTATCACAAATCACCCAGATGACGGTCATTCTCTGAGAAACAGGGAGGTCGGAAATGAAATCCATAGAGATATGGGTCCATGGTCTCTTGGGCACAGGCAATGGCATCAACAAACCACTAGAGCGAGAGCAAGGCTTGGAGCGAGAGCAAGTCCCGCAGGACTGCAAAAATTCCCTGACATCACGAAACAAGGTAGGCCACCAAAAGGACCGACTAACCAAGTCTCTGGTACCAAAAATTCCGGGATGACCGGCCAACGCGGAACAATGAATCTCAGACATCACACTCTTTTTCCACTGGTCCGGGACAAACAATTTCCCAACAGGGCAGCGCTCGGGCCTATCCTCCTGACACCCCTCCAGAGCCAGTCTCAAATTGGGCGAGATGGCGGAAAGAACTACACCTTCTTTCAAAATAACAGAAGGATCAGATAACTCAGGAGAGTCCGCAAGGAAACTCCTCGAGAGGGCATCCGCCTTAACATTCTTAGTGCCAGGAAGAAAGGAAACCACAAAATTAAAACGTGTGAAAAACAAGGCCCACCTGGCCTGTCTAGGGTTAAGTCGCTTGGCAGATTCCAGATAAACCAGATTCTTATGGTCCGTAAGGACCACCACCTGATGTTTGGCTCCCTCCAGCCAATGTCTCCACTCTTCAAAAGCCCACTTCATGGCCAATAACTCCCGATTACCCACGTCATAATTACGTTCAGTAGGAGAAAATTTTCGAGAGAAAAAGGCACAAGGGTTACTTTTAGAGGTCTCTGGATCTCTTTGGGACAAAACGGCACCTGCCCCAATTTCAGAGGCATCAACCTCCACCTGAAATGGCAGAGAAACATCAGGCTGCCGTAGAACAGGAGCAGAAGTGAATCTCTGCTTAAGTTCCTGAAATGCAGAGACTGCCTCAGGAGGCCAATTCACCACATCAGAACCCTTTTTGGTAAAATCAGTTAATGGTTTAACAATAACCGAGAAATTACCAATAAATTTACGATAAAAATTGGCAAAACCCAAAAATCTTTGAAGAGCCTTTAATGAAGTAGGTTGGACCCAATCACAGATGGCCTGAACCTTGACCGGGTCCATTTCAATAACAGATGGGGACAAAATGAATCCCAAAAATGAGATCCTCTGTACGCCAAAAAGACACTTTGATCCCTTCACATACAGAGCATTCTCTCTCAAAATCTGGAATACAGTTCGAACATGTTTCACATGAGAGTCCCAGTCATTGGAAAAAATCAAGATATCATCCAAATAAACAATCAGAAATGTATCCACAAAATCCCTGAAAATGTCATTCATGAAGGACTGGAAGACAGAAGGAGCATTAGTGAGCCCAAAGGGCATCACAAGGTACTCAAAATGCCCCTCAGGGGTATTAAATGCCGTCTTCCATTCATCCCCGTGCTTAATGCGAATAAGGTTATATGCCCCCTGAGGTCAAGCTTGGTAAACCAAGTAGCGTTTTTCACCCTGGAAAACAGATCAGAAATCAAGGGTAACGGATATTGATATTTCACAGTTATATTGTTCAAAAGACGATAATCAATACACGGCCTTAATGAACCATCCTTTTTGGCCACAAAGAAAAAACGGCACCTAAGGGTGAATAGGATGGTCTAATATGACCCTTCTCCAATGACTCCTTGATATAAGACCGCATAGCGTCATGTTCAGGTACAGACAAGTTAAAAAGGCGACCTTTAGGGAATTTACTACCAGGCACTAATTCAATAGCGCAGTCATAGCTCCTATGGGGAGGCAAGGATGCAGATTTACTTTCGCTAAACACATCAGAAAAATCAATCAAAAAGTCAGGAACATCCTAAGGCTGGGGGAGGCAGAAAAAACAGGAGTGTTGGTATTAACACATTGGCAGCCCCAACTGGTTACAGACACAGATTTCCAATCCAAAACAGGATTATGAGACTGTAACCAAGGGAAACCCAGTACGATAATGTCATGCAGATTATACAGAACCAAAAATTTGCAGCTCTCCTGATGATCAGGTTCAACCCTCATTATCACCTGAGTAGAGAACTGAGGTTTATTCTCAGCCAAAGGGTTAGAATCGATCCCAGTAAGGGAATAGACTTCCGTAGGGGTATCAAGGGAAACCCACAACGTTTAGCAAAATCAAAATCCATCAGGTTAGTAGCTGCTCCCGAATCAACGAAAGCCTGAGCAGAAAATGAGGACAGAGAGCATATCAGAGTAACAGTTAATAAAAACTTAGTCTGAACACTACCCAAGACAACTGAGCGTGCAAAACGTCTTCCCCGCTTAGGGCAGACTGAAATAGCATGAGAGGCATCACCACAGTAGAAACATAACCCATTGCGCTTTCGAAACTCATGACGCTGTGCCCCAGAAACCACTCTATCACACTGCATGGATTCAGAAGCAGGTTCACAAGGCAACACTATTCCATGCATACTTCTCCGCTCACGCAAATGTCTGTCAATTTGAATCGCTAATGACATAGAATCATTGAGACCAGAGGGGACAGGGAATCCCACCATAGCATCCTTTACATTATCTGACAGACCCTTCCGAAAAAGGGCTGCCAAAGCGTCGTCATTCCATTTGGTCAGGACTGCCCACCTACGGAATCTCTGACAGTATAACTCAGCGTCATCAAGCCCCTGATTTAATGCCAACAAGGCTTTTTCAGCTTGATCAGTGACATTAGGCTCATCGTACAATAACCCCAAGGCCTGAAAAAATGCATCAACATCACTCAAAACAGGATCCCCAGGTGTCAGGGAAAAAGCCCAATCCTGAGGATCGCCGCGCAGGAGAGAGATGACAATTTGAACCTGCTGCGCTGCGTTCCCTGAGGACTTAGATTTTAAGGCAAAAAACAATTTACAATTATTTTTGAAATTCAGAAACTTGGCTCGATCCCCCAAAAACAAATCTGGCATGGCAATCCTAGGTTCCACAACAGGCAACCTAGCAAGATAGGTAGCAATACTCCGAACCTCAGTGGCAAGCTGATCCACACGGCCAGACAACTGTGCAAACTCCATTGAGAGAAAAAATCCTCCCCAGCACCCAGAGATACAGAGGGAAAAAAAAAAATGCAACAAACAGAAAAATATCTCTGACAACTCTGACAACCTTTTTTCTTTCACAATATTTTTCCCTTCTGTGAGTACCATACAATTTTCAATTTTTTGGCCGGTGATACTGTTATGTTTTGGTAGCTGAGGAGAGCAGGTAAAAAAGGCAATACACCAGAGCAGTTGGAATCTATGAGATTGCAGTACCCTGACTAACCACCACAACTAGAGGCAGCCGTGGAGCGTTCCTACGTTGGTCCTAGACGCCTCGTCACAGCCTGAGAAACTAACTACACCTAAAGATAGAAAGAGGAAAGCTATCTGCCCCGGAGCAGATCCCCAAAGAACATAGAAAGCCCCCAAACATGTAATGGCGGTTAGACAAGAAGAAATACTGACACAGACAGAAAATAGTATGAGCAAACGTTGGGGCCCAAACTACCTAAATAGAAAAGGATAGGAAGGGCACTTACTGCAATCCCAAAAAACCCTGAAAAGCACCAACTCTACTAATTTCAAAAACACCTGAGATCACACGACCTCTACCACCTAAATTAGTTCTCTGGTGTAACAAAATCAAAACAGCAGCCACTGAAAAAACTGGAAAAAGCAAATGTACAAACATCAGTGGCTGAACTAAACTGAGAGGGAAAAAGCCACCGGAGGGGACCCTGAAGGCCCCCACAGAAGTGCAGGACAAAATGCAAAAATCAAGCACAAAAACAAAAAGAAGAAAATGTCTTATCTGTTAGCAGGAGATGCAGACACGACACAGCAGGCTACAAATGAAACAGGAATCAAGGATTGAGACCAGAACAATTGATCACCGGCAACCCTGATGGGAAGGCGACTCCCTTATATAAGACCAGTCAGTAACACCTGATTCCCAATCCTCACAATCTTTACTGGACAGTCCAGTACCGCTTGTAACCACCAGAGGGAGCCTCTGCTCAGAACTCATTTCAAGTCCATTCACAACAGATCCCCTACTCCCATCAGGACTACAAGATCAAAGGTAGTTTCAGCTGCATCACATCTAATGTGGTGTACCTAATTATATGTACAAAATGTCCAATTGGGGGTCTGTATGTGGGGGAGACCGGCCAAAAACTGAGAACAAGGATGAATTATCATCGCCACACAATAAGAGAAAAAATAATGGATTTACCTGTGGCAAAACACTTTTGTATGCCCGGTCATAGCATGATGGATATGGATTTACTGGTATTAAAATATAACTTCAAATCTGAGAAAGATAGAAAGTTTGGGAATATAATCTCATTATGACCTTTGACACTCTTAGTGCTGGAATGAATAGATCACTCGGATTCATGTCATTCTATATCAATTAAGGAATCTGCGTCTCTGACCTTCTAGGGGCATCAAAACAGAACACCAGACCCCAATCAGAGGGCAATAAAACTTTCTCTCCTTATCTATGAACTGTTCCAATATTTATGATCATCCCTCTGCCATAATGACAGTTCTGCTTCACGTCACTTGTCTTACTTATTGCACTATTCCTGTGTCCTGTTGTGTGTAGAAATATGTGATTCTTCATTTTTTGTTTTAGTCTTAGCCTGATGAAGAGACCTGAGTAGTCTTGAAAGCTTGGAATTTGTTACCATCTTTTCAGTTAGCCATTAAACGGTATCAACCACTGAGGACTCTCAAGTATAAATATTTTTCTATTCTTGGAAGTGAAATTCATCATTTTATTGTCCTAGTAAAACTTCATTTATTCTTTTTTGAAGTACATACATTTGCAATGGCCACGTAACAAGGCAATAACTCATATTTTATTTCAAAACCCTCCTTGACCCTGGGCTTCAACACCGCCAGTTGCTGCTCAGAAGTGTTAGATGCACAGATGAAAACAATCGCTGATGTGTTTATGGGGTTCAGTAATGCCTGCTGTTCCCCTGCTGTGTGTCTGGCAAAAATTACTGCTGCTAACTACAAATTCAACTTCAAACATCTCATACTAGGACTCTGCCTACACCCTCCTTGAGCCTGGGCTTCAACACCGCCAGTTGCTGCTCAGAAGTGTTAGATGCACAGATGAAAACAATCGCTGATGTGTTTGTGGGTTCAGTAACGCCTGCTGTTTCCCTGCTGTGTGTCTGGCAAAAATTACTGCTGCTAACTAGAAAATATTTAGAGTTGAGAGTCCTCAGTGGTTGGTAACTACAAATTCAACTTCAAACATCTCATACTAGGCCTCTGCCTACACCCTCCTTGACCTGGGCTTCAACACCGCCAGTTGCTGCTCAGAAGTGTTAGATGCACAGATGAAAACAATCGCTGATGTGTTTGTGGGGTTCAGTAACGCCTGCTGTTCCCCTGCTGTGTGTCTGGCAAAAATTACTGCTGCTAACTACAAATTCAACTTCAAACATCTCATACTAGGCCTCTGCCTACACCCTCCTTGACCCTGGGCTTCAACACCGCCAGTTGCTGCTCAGAAGTGTTAGATGCACAGATGAAAACAATCGCTGATGTGTTTGTGGGGTTCAGTAACGCCTGCTGTTCCCCTGCTGTGTGTCTGGCAAAAATTACTGCTTCTAACTACAAATTCAGCTTCAAACATCTCATACTAGGCCTCTGCCTACACCCTCCTTGACCCTGGGCTTCAACACCGCCAGTTGCTGCTCAGAAGTGTTAGATGCACAGATGAAAACAATCGCTGATGTGTTTGTGGGGTTCAGTAACGCCTGCTGTTCCCCTGCTGTGTGTCTGGCAAAAATTACTGCTTCTAACTACAAATTCAACTTAAACATGTCATACTAGGCCTCTGCCTACACCCTCCTTGACCCTGGGCTTCAACACCGCCAGTTTGCTGCTCAGAAGTGTTGGATGCACAGATGAAAACAATCGCTGATGTGTTTGTGGGGTTCAGTAACGCCTGCTGTTCCCTGCTGTGTGTCCGGCAAAAATTACTGCTAGCTACCTACACATGGTGAAAAAAACATGACATGTCAAAGTGTCTAGTGCTACACATAGATATGAGGCTACACCCTGATTTCTAAGCTGTAAACAATTGAAACGTCAGCTTTAAAACCATAAAATGATTAGTCTTTGTCACAAATCTGTAACAAAATAATTGTGACATATTATTCAGATATGCACATGTCGAAAACAAATGCTAACACAAAAGCCTAGTTATGCTATAGGATACTGATGGTCAACCTTGTCACTCCATAGCTTAGACAAATCCAACTCACATCATGACTCAAATGCTGCAATGTTGGAAGTGCATAATGTGGGTTGAACTTTGACAACAGCTGCAGTGCGAAGGTTAGACTTCAGTGTTCTTGGCTTTTAAATAAAAGCATACAAATAAATATAATAATCCAATGTTGATTAAGGGACGTGATGTACACCTGTAATATTGTGCAAACAATGCATGTAGGAATAGTCCTCTTCAACATTACTTATATTTGTGTCATTTTAAAAAATACATATTTAATTAGAAAGTTAACAGCCCTTGTCATAAAGGTCCTTCATGTAAACATGATAATCGGTAACAAAAATCAGGCATTACCTTGTTAAAATCAATAGTGCATAGTCACAATAGCAAAATATATACCTGTAAGTGGTGCTGAAAGAACGACAACTGATAGAATAGGTGAATGATATCTATTTATCAGACTGAATATGGACACCTGTACAATGTCGATATAATATTGTACCTTAACAAAACAGCTGTGTCACACCTCACACGCGTTTTTATTGTAGCTTGTTATGTAATAGGGCACATGCGTGTATGTTTCATCATAGGTGCATGTTTACTGAGTAAAGCAGTCATGACAACGCCTTTGTGTTGTCGGTACGCTTGGAATGATGAACGATGCGCACCGTGATGTTAGTCTGCGTATAAGACGCACAGACGCTCCAATACCCAACGCGTCACAGCAGGAAGCCAGTCTGTGCGTCCAAACAAAGGGCAAGCATACATGCACGTACCCTTTTATAAAGCTATATAAAAAAAAGGATGTAGTAGTAACGCACACTTTATTGAGGTACAGTATTACATCGCCATTCACCATCTGTGGCTATGCAGTCTCATCTATATATACCTTATCTATCCGTTGTCATGCTTGCAAGTCCACAGTCAGGCATAAATAGCTGTTTTCACTATGCACTATGCACTTTTTAAAGGTTTTGTTTTTAATATAAATGATTGGCACATATTATCAGTTTTACATGATGGAAATTTTAGATATTTTTAAAAACTTTTTAGTGATATTATTCAGCAAATGTAAAGTTTTATGAATGTCACAGATAACTTATAATGCTGATTATGTTTTTAAGTCAGCCATTCATTGTCTATACAATATAAAAATGGTGTACATACTGTTACTTATCCATCATTAATGGATTCTGATATGTACTTGTATGCTTATATTTAAACTGTATAGCAGATTATATTTAACCTATTTTTATTGTGGTTTGCATTGCTTTTCAACATGTTAATGTATGCGTTTATGTTTGTCAATTATTAATTTACATATATTTTTTAAAGTAAAATCATATCTTATGGTACTAAAGGTTATATTCTCTCTTGTTTGGAGTATAGACATTTTTAATTGACACGTAACAAGGAAAATACTTGATCTAGTATTTAAACATCCTCCTTGACCCTGGGCTCCAACACCCCCAGTTGTTGCTCGGAAGTGCTGTTAGCATAGTCAACACTTGCTCCTGTGTTACTGGGGTTCAGTAATGTCAGCTGTTCCCCTGCTGTGTGAACGGCAAAAAGTCCTGCTGCCTCCACCCTGTTCTCTTCTCATCCTGGGCTCCAACACCGCCAGTTGTTGCTCGGAAGTGCTGTTAGCACAGTCAACACTTGCTCCTGTGTTACTGGGGTTCAGTAATGTCAGCTGTTCCCTGCTGTGTGAACGGCAAAAAGTCCTGCTGCCTCCACCCTGTTCTCTTCTCATCCCTGGGCTCCAACACCGCCAGTTGTTGCTCGGAAGTGCTGTTAGCACAGTCAACACTTGCTCCTGTGTTACTGGGGGTTCAGTAATGTCAGCTGTTCCCTTGCTGTGTGAACGGCAAAAAGTCCTGCTTCCTCCACCTGTTCTCTTCTCATCCCCGGGCTACAACACCACCAGTTGTTGCTCGGAAGTGCTGTTAGCACAGTAAAAACTTGCTCCTGTGTTACTGGGGGTTCAGTAATGTCAGCTGTTCCCCTGCTGTGTGAACGGCAAAAAGTCCTGCTGCCTCCACCCTGTTCTCTTCTCATCCCTGGGCTCCAACACCGCCAGTTGTTGCTCGGAAGTGCTGTTAGCACAGTCAACTCTTGCTCCTGTGTTACTGGGGTTCAGTAATGTCAGCTGTTCCCCTGCTGTGTGAACGTCAAAAAGTCCTGCTGCCTCCACCCTGTTCTCTTCTCATCCCTGGGCTCCAACACCGCCAGTTGTTGCTCGGAAGTGCTGTTAGCACAGTCAACACTTGCTCCTGTGTTACTGGGGTTCAGTAATGTCAGCTGTTCCCCTGCTGTGTGAACGGCAAAAAGTCCTGCTGCCTCCACCCTGTTCTCTTCTCATCCCTGGGCTCCAACACCGCCAGTTGTTGCTCGGAAGTGCTGTTAGCACAGTCAACACTTGCTCCTGTGTTACTGGGGTTCAGTAATGTCAGCTGTTCCCCTGCTGTGTGAACGGCAAAAAGTCCTGCTGCCTTCACCCTGTTCTCTTCTCATCCCTGGGCTCCAACACCGCCAGTTGTTGCTCGGAAGTGCTGTTAGCACTGTCAACACTTGCTGCTGTGTTACTGGGGTTCAGTAATGTCAGCTGTTTCCCTGCTGTGTGAATGGCAAAAAGTCCTGCTGCCTCCACCCTGTTCTCTTCTCATCCCTGGGCTCCAACACCGCCAGTTGTTGCTCGGAATGCTGTTAGCACAGTCAAAAACTTGCTCCTGTGTTACTGGGGTTCCCCACCTTTCTTCCCCCGGCGGTCACATGTTTTTTCCCCCCGCGAAAACTCATGATGCGGGGAAAACCCGGCCCGGGTTAAGCAGTCATCCGATACTCCCCCCCGGGGAAGCGGGTTTAATCAGTTTTGGTTTGCGTCGCGATGACAGGCTTCCGGGTCTTTGGTTTTGCAGAGCTGGATGTCGGGGGGACCGTTCAGGGGACGCTCGGACAGGGGTATACGTTTTTTTTTTTTTTTTTCTTTTTTTAAGGAATCGGGTGTCGCGGGGAATGAGGGGAAAAATAAAAAAATTTAAAAACTTTTTGGGTCTCTTTTATTTCTTTAAAAATTTTTTTCTTGCTGTTTTTTTTTTTTAAAAACTTTTTAAAAATTTTTGGGAAATTAATAAGGATCGGGTTTTTTGACACCTTCCTTTTTTCCCGGCTTATTGCCCCCGGCAATCAAGGGTGACTTTTAACCCCCTTTATTCCCCCTTTTTCCACCGCTACGGGGCATTTGGGAACCCCCGGGTAAAGTGCCAAAATTGGACTTTCTTTTGTGCCCCAATTTTTTGGGGTGCTTTTGCCGGTATTAGGGGGTTTGGGGGGGCCCAAAATGGGGGGGGCCCTTGACTTTTTTTAAAATACCAGGCCGCAGCACTGCATTTTACTTGGGGTTTAAAAAAAAATGGGGCCCCCCCTACCCTTTTTTTTTCGAGGGGTTTCCCCTTTTGTTAACCAGCCAAGCAAGCAGACGCGTGCCTGGTATTACAGCTTAAAGGGCCCGGGGGAAAATTTTTGGACCACCACCGAAAAAACCGGGCCCCTCACGGTGCTTCACCCGGCTGGTTAAAAAAAAAAAAGGGGGGGAAACCCCACGAAAATTTTTTTCAGGGGACCCCTTTTTTTTAACACCAAAGATTGCTGACTGCTGTGGCCTGGTTTTTTTCATAAAAAGGGGGTCCAATTTGGGAACTTGGCTCCTTAAAGCCAAAATCCAGGTCGGGGTTGTTTAAATCTGGCGGTTAAAAAAAAATGGGGGGGACCCCCCCCTTTTTTTTTTTGGGGGGGAAACCCCCTATTTTTGTTAATCATTCCCCCCCTGACCACTGAGGTGCCCGGCTGACCGAATTAAAAATGGAAAGCAATCAATTAAGCTTTCCCTTCTCTCCTGTCCCAGGGGGGACTCTTTTTTTTTTGGGGGGGTTTTACTTGGGGCTGGGGCTTTTGCTCGGTCCCTCAGTAAAAAAACCCTTTCTGAAGGATTACACCGGGGGCCCGGGACTTTTGCATGGGAGGGTAAAAATTTAATTTTGCTTTATTATTTTATTTTTTTGGGGGAAAAAGGTTTTTTTCCCGGGAAATTTTAAAATAGGTCAAAAAACTTTTGTAAATTATTTTTTTTAAAATTCTTTTTTTTTAAAAGTTGTGTGTTTTTTTTTTTTTTTCATACTAGGATTAAAAATGAAGGTCAAATTTTGACAGCTCTCATTTTTTAAACCTGGCTTAAAGTACCTTTCAATTGAAAGGGGTTTTTTAAACCCCCCTTTTTAAACCCCTTTCCCCCCCGTAAAAGGGGAAGGGGGAAAGGGGGGGAAAGGAAAAAAAGGGGGAATCAAATTTTTTAAAAATTTGTTTTTTTGGGGGGTTTTCCCCGGGGGGAAAGAGTTGTACCCCGGGGGGGGGCCAAAAAAAAATGGCCCCCTTGGGCTATTTTTTTCTCCCCCCTTCGCGGGCTTTGTTTTTGGGGTTTAAAAAAGGGGGGGACCCCAACGATTTTTTTAAACAATTTTTACACCTCATAAAAATATATATATATCTTTTTCTTTTAATTTTTGACAAAAATATAATATTTATTTTTTTAGTTCATACCTTCAAAATGTATAAAACCCCCAAATTTTAATTTCCCCGGTTTTGTGAAAATGCAAAAAACCCAAAATGAAATGCCCACTTGGGTATTTAGGGTTAACGGGTCTTTTCTTTTTCCTTTGCTATTGTTTGAAAAAAATTTTACATCAGTCTGGGGTGAAAAATTTTTACCCTGTAGGGTTAATTAAAGGTGTAAATTCGAGAAAAAAAAATCTGTTTTTTTTCAACAATTTTAAACCCCCCCTTTTAAATTTAAACCCCAAAGGGGGAAAATTTTTTTCAACTTTTGACTGATGTAATTTTTTGGGGGCAATTAAATTTTCAAAACCCAAAAAAAAAACAGGTTTAAAACCCCATGAAAACCCAAATGTCATTTCATTCGGTTTCTGCTTTTTTACAGAACCGGGTTTTCCCCCGGGAATTGAATCAATATTTTTCTATGAAAGTGTAAAAACAATAAAAATGTTATATATATGTCACAATTAAAATTAATTATAATAATGTTTTTTTGTTGATATTTAGGGTTTTCAAGGAAAAAAGGTTTTTTTTTTTTTTTGCGGGTTTTTTTTTTCCCCTTTTACTTTCTTTTGGGGGTTCCCCGGGGGCGGGAAACGATATCGCCCTTTTTTGGTACGGCGGGTACCATTGTTTGATATTTTTTTTTATCGAGCAGTATTTGCTACATTTTCCTTTCCCCGGGCTCCAAAAACCCCCCCGGGGTTTTTTCCGGAAAATGCATTGGGGCCCGGGATCACTCCTGCCCAGACTGGTTTTAGCACGCCATCTGTTTCCCCCCAGTGTAACGGTCCTTTTCCTCCCCAAAAAATTGTCCGTCGGTTGCGGGGGTTAGCCCGACCTAGGGGGCCCCCGGGTTTTGGTCCCTTTCCCAGTGTGCTGCGGGGTAGAAAAAAAGGGTGTTTCCTTTGTGACAATTTGGGCAATCACCCACTGAGTACTGTGGGTTTTGGGAACGCGGCGGCCCCGGGGGCCTTTTCAACTTAAAAATTTTCCCCCGGGTAAATTTTCACCCCCCCCGGGGTTTCCCCCACCGTCAGCTGGGTTTTCCGCATGCCCTTTTTGGGCCCGGTGTCCATCTTTTGGTATGAATTCCCCCCCAAAAAATTTTGGTCCTTTTGGGATTTCTTTGGACAAGGGGGCCCCCCCTTGTAATCGTGTCCCTTAAGTAAGGGGGCCTCGGGGTTTGCCATTTGGTCTTTTCCTTTTTCTGCCCCCCCCGGGGGTTTCCGCAAGCCGGGGCCCCCTTATTCACGGGTTTTTTGTACCCTTTTTCCCTCGGGTTCCATACCCCAACGGTTTCCGCATGCCTTTGGGGCCCCCGGGGCCCCCTTCGGTTCCGGTTCCCGCAA